>PVKM010001165.1:66858-83788 GCA_004027735.1 Carollia perspicillata
CCACCTCCCAGGGCTGGGGAAACTCCACAGGAAGTGACCGCATGTAGGATAGACTGCACGCCGGGCTCCGCCCTCTAAGTGAGGCGGCCAATCGTCAAGGGCTTGTGCAAGAATCGGCTCTAAACCACGCCATCGACGCGGAGGGAAAACTAGATTAGCCAGCCCTCATTCAGAGAAGGGGGAGCCTAGGCCCCGCTAGAGACGAAGGCAAATCATTGAGAGGCAACTTAATGAAGCCACGCCTCCTCGCCGCAAAGTACCCCTCTTCGAGACTTTAAACCGCTCCACGGGTCCTCTGCGCCTGCGCACCGACAGCCAGTTGGCGCTCGGGTTTTCAGGCCACGTTTCTATCTACGGAACCGGGCCCCTTCTCGGCCAATATTCCTAGACCGCGCTCCACCCTCAATCTAAGCAGGTATATTTTCCTGGAGATGTGCACCAGAAACCTTGCCCTTTCTGTACCCACAGCCCAGCCACGCAACCCGTCTTCCTGGGAGCGCTCCGCCTACTCTATGTCATCTGGAGCGGTTATTGTACTAGGTCATTGTGCTACACAGTAGGTGCTTAATAAATCCTTGACAGATGAATGACTTAGTAGGATGATGGAAATGAGATCTGATCCTTTAGGTCAATGACTTCTGGAATCATAAAGACCAGGGTTTGGATATGGACAAGGGACTTTACCACTCTGAGCCTCAGCTTTCCTGACCTGTTAAATGGGGGTTACAGTAACTGGCAGGCAGAGTTGTCATAAGGATTAGAGATAATTTATGAAAAGGTTAGCATACAGTAGGCTCTTCAAAATTAATTAATCTATTTAATTGTGCACTGATTCAACAAGCATTTGTTGAGCTCCTCTGTGTGCTAGACACATGCAAGCCAGCTTGCACAGTGAGTTTCCACCCATACTTTCAAGGGCACGGTCAGCTCACAGAACACCTGGGTCTACAATCTTCCTTTCCTCCTTTCCAACATCCCAACACCCTGTCCATCAGTTGGACGTCTAGGAACCTCACTGAGCTCCTATTTGTCTTGCTGCACCTTTTTGTACTGACACTCTTATTTCCCAAGTTGGCTTGGTAAACGTGCATCCCTAACACACTCACACAAAACCATTATCCAGATGATAAACACAATTCTTCCACAAATTAATCTTTGAAAAACAATACATTACCAATAAAAATTCCAAAATGGAACTTGTAAACCTGATGTTAGAACTCCTGTGATGCCTTAAATATGTGAATATGTCTAGCTTTATAAAGAGAGTATGTCTTCTTTATAAAAGAAGAAAGAGGAAGGTCCTGCCAAATTCAAAATGCATTACAAAGCTCTAGTAATGAAAACATTGTGACATGGGAGTAGGACTAGAAAAGTAGATCAATGGCACAGAAAAAAAAAGAATCCAGAAATTGACCTAGGTATTTGTGTGAATTAATAAATGATAAAAATGATATTTCAAGTCACAGGGAGAGAGATGGACTATTTACTGAAATGGTTTGGAGAAAAATTATACTCTTGCGGGACAGGATTAGATTTCTAATTTACACAATTCAGAAAAATGAATTCCAAATTGGCTAAAGATCTAAACATTTTTTAAAATCAGAACAAATGCCTTTGGAGAATACATTTAAGGTTTTGGCAAAAAGAAGTCCTTCTTAAACAAGAAAGAAGCAAAGCATATAAAAAAAAGTAAAAATAGCCCCCACTAGTGTGGCTCAGTAGATTGAGTTCAGACTTGCGAACCAAAGAGTTGCTCGTTCAATTCCTATTTGGGGCACATGCCTGGGTTGTGATCCAGGTCCCCACTAGAGGGTGCACAGGAGGCAACCACACATTGATGTTTCTCTCTCTTTCTCCTTCCTCTCTCTAAAAATAAAATAAATAAAATCTTTAAAAAAAGAAAAATAAAATAAGCAACATTAATTTGTCAGTTATTTTTGTACTTTATCTGCCTTGATTCATTTTAATCCCCACAGCAGGCCTCTGAGGAGGGTTACATTTATTATCCTAATCTGTAGATCAGGAAACGAAGGTACAAGAAGCTTTCCATTTGCCTTAGGTCACCCCAGTTTATAAAATCTGGGATTGGAACCCAGGCACTCTATACCACCATGCTCTACAATCTTTCCAGTTTGACCACATCAAAATATAAAGTGATAATCTGATGAAAGATACTACAAAGTTAAAAGACTTGTGGCAGAGTAAGACAGCACTAGACCTCCAGGTTAATTATCCTGTAACACATCCCAATCCTACAAATGCTAGCTCCACACACACATCCCAAATATTTCCATAAGTGCTTCCCCTCACATATCCTGCCCAATAAGCCCATTCTCCACCTCTCTCAGCCTCTCTCTTTTAATCTCTTGCTCACGGCTTCACAACTTTTCTCAAGTTCGCTCCCCTACCCTCTCCTTCCCTCTCTCCCTCTCTCTCTTATGCAGCTGAGGTTTCATTGAGAGCCGACTATAGGGTGGGGTGAATGGGAGATAAGGAGGGAAGAAAGAGAGCAATTGGATGGTGAAGTTGGGGGTGTTTAGGGATAGATGACGGTGATGATTGAGGATGGCTTGGGGTGAGGTTAGGGTCTACTACAGGACAGTTCGCATGCAACTAAATGATCACGTTAAGATCTTCAAGAGGAATGGGGCTGCTAAAGGACAGTTTAAGAGTGCAGACGGCACCCTGTCTGGTGTGGCTCAGTGGGTTGAGTGCAGGCTTGTGAACCAATGGGTTGCTGGTTTGATTCCCAGTCAAGGCACATTCCTGGGTTGCGGGCCAGGTTTCCACTAGGGGGTGTGCAAGAGGCAACCACACATTGATATTTCTCTCCTCTTTCCTTCTACTCTCTCTAAAAATAAATTTTAAAAAATATTTTTTAAAAAATATTTTATTTATTTATCTTTTTTAGAGGGGAAGGGAAGGAGAGATGGAGAGAAATATCAATGTATGGTTGCCTCTCATGTGTCCCCTGCTGGGAACTGGCCTGCAACCCAGGCATGTGCCCTGACTGGGAATCGAACTGCGATCGTCTGGTTCGCAGGCCCTCGCTCAATCCACTGAGCTACGCTAGCCAGGGCAAAAAAATCTTTTTTTTAAGGAGCGCAGATGGGCCCTGGCTGGCAAAGCTCAGTGGATTGATCACTGGCCTGCAGACTGAAAGGTTGCTGGTTCAATTACCAGTCAGGGCACATGCCTGGGTTGCAGGCCAGGTCCCCAGTTGGGGGCATGCGAGAGGCAACCACACATTGATGTTTCTCTCCCTCTCCTTCTTACATGCAGATGGTAGATATTGGAGGGTAAATTGAGAATAAATTGGGAGTTGGAAGATGGTTTGGAGTGCATTTGGAGGGACCTTGGGAAGAAAGTGAGTGTTTAAAGACAGTTTGGTCTTCTGATGGAGTAGAGCTCTTAACTGTCACAGGGTGGCGCGGTAGGCTAACTGATGACTTCCCCAAAGATGTCCATGTCCAAATCCCTTGAACCTATGAATGTCACCTTATATGCAAAAAAAAAAAAAAAGGGATTGCAGAAGTAATTAAATAAAGGGTATTGAGATGGGGAGACTATCCTGGATTATCTGAATGGAACCTAATTGTAATCACAAGTTTCTTTATAAGAAGGGAGGCAAAAGCAGATTAGACAGAGAAGGAGAAGGCAATGTAATCATGGAAACAGACTGTAGTGATGCAAACACAAGCCAAGGAATGCTGACAGCCACTGAAGGAGAAAGAGGCAGCAGAGTCTACCCTACAGCCTCTGGAGGGAGCATGGCTCTGCTGCAAACTTGATTTTGATCTCCTGGCTCCCAGAACTGTGAGAGAAAAAAAATTCTTATGCCTTACACTATCAGGTTTGTGGTAATTTGTTACAGCAACCACAAATGGCTTGGGGGTAGGTTTTGGGGTTGTTGGAGGCACTTAGGGGTTATGCTTGGGGTTTATGAGGGCAATTTGAGGGTATAATTAGGAGGCATTGGAAAGTGTTTGGGTACAGTTGGAGCCATCAAAGGGAAGATTGAGGTGGGTTTCCGAGGTTGTTGGGAGGTGGTTTGGAGGTGTAGTTGGGAGACTGGGATGGTGAATGGGAGATGCTTACAGAGAGCATTGCAGTCTATTATGGAGCAGCTTAGGGCAGTGATTTTCAAACAGTATGCCATAAGAGGCACACTGGTGTGTTGCAAGAATCCTTAAAACATGCAACACCTGACTATTTAGTCTGGGACACTTAGGCCTTTCCCTTTAGATCATCAAATTAAAAAATGACAACAGCCCTGGCTGGTGTAGCTCAGTGGATTGAGCACAGGCCTGCGAACCAAACAACCGTGGTTCAATTTCCAGTCAGGGCACATGCCTGGGTTGCAGGCCAGTTCCCAGCAGGGGACGCACGAGAGGCAACCATACATTGATATTTCTCTCCCTCTCTCCTTCCCTTCCCCTCTAAAGATAAATAAATAAAATTTTTTTAAAAAATGACAACAGCAAACACAACAATAGCTGTCCAGTGTGAATGAATCAAAGTTATGCCTATTTTTTGTCAGATTGGCAAATATATATAACATATACTTTGGTGTGCCACAGAATTTTATTTTATTTTTATATAAAAAATTTTATTTATTGATTTGAGAGACATCAGTTTGTAGTTCCACTCATTTATACATTCATTGATTAATTCATTGATTGCTTCATTGGTTGCCTCATGTATGTGCCCTGACCAGGGATCAAACCCATAACCTTGGCATATCAGATCGATGCTCTAACCAACTGAGCTACCTGGCCAGGGCCTTGCCACAGAATTTTTTTAAAGATTGTATTTATTTTTAGAGAGAGGGGAAGGAAGGGAGAAAGACAGGGAGAGAAACATCAATGTGTGGTTTCCTTTCATGTGCCTCCCACTGGGGGCCTGGCCCACAACCCAGGCATGCGTCCCCACTGGGAATCGAACCAGCATCCCCTTGGTTTGCAGACTGTCACTCAATCCACTGAGCCACACCAGCCAGGGCAAAATTTTAGTAATTAGTTTATGTGTGCCATGAGATGAAAAAGGTTGCAAATCACTGGTTTAGGGTATAGTTGGGAGTTCTTGGGGGGCGGTTAGGGTGGTATGATTGGGAAAAGTTCAAAGGTGTTTTGTGGTGTAGTAGCATGTAATTTAAGATAAGGTTGGGTATAGTGGTCATTAAACAGTGGTTTGGAGATACAGTTTGGGCCAAGGGAAGGTAGTTAAGGGTTATTTAGAGGTAGATTTGGGGGTTCTTGAAAGGGGCATTTTAGGGGCAAGGTTTGTAATTGTTAGAGAGTAGTTTGGGGTTAGGGTTGGGAATCATTAAAAGGGAACCTTGGGGATATTCTTGGGAGTTAGGGAAGAATTTGAGGGCAAAGTGGGGGCTGTTGGAAGGAGGTTTGGAGGTAAAGATGAAACTTTGAAAGGGTAGTTTAGTGATGAAGTTTGAGGATCAATAGTGTGGTTAGGGGATATAGTTGAGGGCTGGTGGGGACAGTCTCAGATGCAGTTTTGAGGTCTGGGTGTCAGAGCGCTATCATAAGTTGTAGTTGGGAAGCTCTTAGGGGTTGCTTTGGGGAGCAGGCAATCATTATTGTATGGAATATCATTCACCAATAAAAGGAGCAAACTGCCAACACATGTTACAACATGAACCTCAAAAACATTATGCTAATTGAAGGAAGTCAAACGGCAAAAATCCGCATATTGAATTTATGTGAAATGTCCAGAAAAAGCAAATCTTCAGCGATAGAAAGTAGATTAGCGGTTGCCTGGGACTGGGACTGGGAGTGGGGATTAACTATTCAAACAAGAGAGATCTTGTTGGGACGATGAAAATTCTCTAAAACTGGATTGTGATGATTATTGCACACTTTGGTAAATTTACTATGACAGTTGAATTGTACACTTAAAGTGGGTGACTTTTCCTGAAACACCAATCCAAAAGAACCTATGCACCCCAATGTTCATTGCAGCATTATCTACAATAGCCAAGTGTTGGAAGCAACCTAAGTGCCCATCAGGAAATGAGTGGATCAAAAAACTATGCTACATTTACACAGTGGAATTCTGTGTAGCAGAAAGAAAGAAGGAGCTCCTACCCTATGCAATAGCATGGATGGAACTGGAAAGCATTATGCTAAGTGAAATAAGCGGTAAAAGACAAATATGATATGATTTCACCTATAAGTGGAACCTAATCAACAAAACAAGTGAGCAAAATAGAACTAGAGACATCAAAATAAAGAACAAACTGACCGTGCCCAAAGGGGAAGGGGAAGGGGGATAATGGGGAAAAGAAGGGGGAAGGGGGAAGTTAAGGAACACGTACAAAGGACCCATGGCCAAAGACGACGGGGTGGGGGGCCGAGGGGGAGAGGATCAAATGTGGGAGGTGGGAGTAGGTAGGGCAGGGGGAATAATAGGTGAAAAATGGGGACGACTGTAATTGAACAATAAAACAATTTAAAAAGTGGGTGACTTTTATGTATGTAAGTTATACCTCAATTAAGTTCTTTTAAGGAAGAATCCTTGGAGGATGGTTTCCAATACAGGGTCCAGCAGAAGTAACGCCACTGAGTGTGGTTGGTAGGATATGTGAATGTCTTGCACGAGATGGACAGCAATTTGAACATTTCACCTAAAATGTCATATGGGCCCTGGCTGGTGTGGCTCAGTGGATTGAGCAATGGCTTGCAAACCAAAGGGTCGCCCTTTCTATTCCCGGTCGGGGCACATGCCTGGGTTCCGGGCAGGGCTCCCTGGTGTGGGTTGTGGGTCGTGAGAGAGGCAACCAAACATTGACGTTTCTCTCCATCTCTTTCTCCCTTCCTTCCCTTCTGTCTAAAAATAAATAAATAAAGTATTTAAAATATATATCATGTGGTGTGCTTGAGTGTGATATTGTTATGTTAGAGAATTAAATGCTTATGACTTTGTAATAAAAGATTTGGTATAGATTACCAGGTCATAAAACAGGGGTGTTATTTGTCCCGGACCTTGTATATTTGGGTCACTGAAGTATGATTTGGGGGTCCAATTGGGTAACTACAGAGAGTAGGTTGGTGGTTACCTGGAGGTATAGTGGGGACTGTTGGAAAGTGCTTTGGAGGTGGAGTTTGGATCCCTGGAATGTGGTTTGGACGTGGAGAGGGTGTTGGAGGGTAGTTTGACGTACAGTTAAAGGATCACATTGAGTAGTTGGGACTGTATCAGATAGTGATAAGGGGCGCAGGGCATGGGGTTGGTCAATGAAAGATTTGGTAGGGGGTTCATGGAACATGATTTGGAGGTGGAACCAGTAACTATTGAAATTGATTTGGGATACAAGGGGACCACACCAAAGGTAGTTGAGAATGTTTGGGGTGGTGTTGAGCCAAGGGTAGTTAAAGAGCCATTTGGGGATGAATAGAGCATGGTTAGATGGGTACATGGAGAGTAGTTTGGGGTCAATAGAGGGTGTTCATGGTGTATGTTGGAGGTAGATGGAGGGTGATTGAAAGGGCTTTTTGGAGGTTAATGATTTCAGGGCTGATTGCAGATGACTTGAGGGAACAATCTGGGGGTAGTGGAGGGTAGTTTGTACAGCTTCGGTGTCCATGGAGGGCAGATTGGGGGTATTGCTTGGAATCAGTGTGTAGTAGTTTGGGGATACAATTCAGGGGATGATGAAAGATGGTTTTGGGTGCATTTGGGGCACGAAGGGTAGTTGGGGGAGTTTAGAAATGTGGTGGTGGCTGACAGAAAGCAGTTTGAGGTACTGCTTGGTGGTTCGTTAGCAGGGTGCTTGGGGTGGTGGGCGCCAGACAGATCCCAGAGGGGGCGTGGCCAGGGGAGGGAGCGAGGCTAGGGGAGGGGAGCGCTGTGTCGCCCTCGAAAAAGCGTGTGCGCACGCGCTCCCAGTGGGTTTGCTCCTGGCGCTCCCCCGGCTCGACGACCCGAACTGGCGCCTGCGCACTTGGTCTCCGCCGCTGCTGTGGTCTCGCGTCCCGCCCCCTGTCAGCTCCCCCATCCCCCCTGCAGGCTGGAGCTCAGCGGCCGTGCAGCTGAAAGCGGACAAACCCGAGTTATCCGTGAACGGGGGGCCGGGGTCCACCGCCAGCGTCAGAGCCGACGCTGCTCTCCCACCCTAACCGCGTCCCTCATCTGGCCCCCACGGCTAACAGTGGCGCCACCGAACGCGGCCCACCACAGGGCGTGGAAGGGGAGCGGGCGTGAGCTCGGGGACAAGTAGGGGGGCTGTGAGAAAGGGGCGCTCTCACCATCCCTCCCAGCCCACACCGACCCCACCTATGCTGCTGGGCGAGGACCCTAGGTGAGTAATGCCCGCTCTGGGAGGAAGGGGAGGCAGGGAGGAGACTGGGCGGGGTGAGGGCCCAGACTCCCACGGTGATGTAGCTGCGGGCGCACCCCCGACCTCTGACCCTGTGGTCTCACTTTCAACCCCTGCTGAACCTGAATATATCTGTTTTAAACCGCAAACCCGGGCTGGTCTTGACCCCAGGACCTCCAGTCTGACCCCTGACCTAACCCTCTCTGGCCTGGCAGCATCCTCAACCCATGTTTTGTCCCCCTAAACTTAGTTCTTAGCCCTTACCCCAAACTCCATCCAGTTCTGTTCTCAGAATCCTTGGCCTGACCCTGGATCCTTGTCTGACCCTGTTCCATCTCTGAAGTTCACCTTGCCTTGACCCGATCACCCCAGTTTCTGTCCTCATGCTTGGCCTGCCTTTTCCCTAAATTCTTATCCAGTCTCTGAACCCTTTTCAATCCTATCCTGCCCCCTTACCCAAGTCCTATCCATACCTGTTCAGATTCCTGACCTCTGACTTCTGTATTTTCTCCCCACCCTGTACTGTCCCCCTGCTCCATCCTGGCCAACCACCTTTAGACCATCCCGCTGTCTCCTGCCCTATTCCTGCCCTCAACCCTGTGCTGTTTCCCCCTGTCTTCTCTTATCCCAACACTGTCCTCATTCTTATCCTCATTCTATCCCAGTCTTTCTGTTTATTACCTCCATCTTGTACCTGCCCACTTTCCTATCCCTTTCTTTGACCACTGTCTCAGCCTGTGCCCCATCATGTCTTCTGATTACTGTTCTTATACTGACCCTGACCCCTCACCCCTGCTCTGCCTTTTTGTCCCCTGCTGCCCCC
Source organism: Carollia perspicillata (assembly GCA_004027735.1). Classification (NCBI taxonomy): domain Eukaryota; kingdom Metazoa; phylum Chordata; class Mammalia; order Chiroptera; family Phyllostomidae; genus Carollia; species Carollia perspicillata. The sequence continues at coordinate 76,017 of PVKM010001165.1, forward strand.
TACTTTTTCTCTACCCTTGTCCTGAGCCTCACTCCATCCCATATCCTGGAATGTCTTGGCTCCTTCTCTGTCCGGCCTCCTGATCTCCTTCATAGATTTTGTCTGGTCCCCTATATTCTTTCCTGTCCTGTCCCTTCATCCTTTCCCAACCCCAAACCCCTGGCCCACTCATAACCATGCCCCTCCACCCTGTTCAGATCCTCTTCCTCCTAACACCCACTTTCCATCTCCTCTGAGCCAGAAGGACTGCAGTCCCATTATACCCTGCCCTAAATTTGGAGATACCACTGTTCTTATTGTCTCTGAAGTTCATCCCAAATGCTTCTCTTACCATGAGCAAGAACTAATAGCCTTGTGGGCCTCGTGTGGCTGAGGTGGTTTCTGTATGTAATTTCCCCTGCCACCACCCAGTGATCTCACACAGAACTTTAATTTCTCACCATGCCTTAGGAGGGCATAAAACTGTTCCTATGCCCTCCACCTTCCCCAAGTGTGGAAGAACACCCTAAATTGTTCATTGACTCTCTTGGAGTCTGTGAGGTCTGTGTCATATGTCCAGCCTTGCTAGGTTGGGGGCTGCCCCATAGTGGGGTGATCAGCTATGTTGGGCTGAGAGACTTAAGGGTATGTGTGACTCTTCTAGGTTGTGTCACCCCCATTTCCTGGTCTTGACCCTGTGTGTGCATGATCCCTACTTTCTTGGCCAGAAAAAAAGTGCATTCTAGGCCAGGGACTTCAGAGCTTGACTGGGGTGGGATGGGGCAGGGGCTTATCCTCCTTCCCTCAGTAGTAAGTATACTAATCCTAGTGCTAAGTTCACCCAACCTTTGTGGGGCAGGTCTGGGGGGCAGTCGCTGGGTGTTAGAATCATGCCCATCCAGTAGTAACAGTGACAACAACAACAAGGTTCCCGTGCTGTCCGAATCTCCTTGGTTCTGAGGACAGTCAGGGAGAATTTGGATAGTGAGTAGGTAACATTATTCAGTTACATTTTGTTCCTGCATTTCTCGTAGAGAGTAGTAAGAGTTTGGGGAATGAGACGCCATGACCATCTTATTTATCTAAAACATTTGTCCAAACTTATCAATAACAACACGAACCTCAATCTGAGTTCCGAGAGGGAGAATTTGGATAGTTCAGACAGTGAAAGACCCCCAACATATCCGAAGATGCTTTGGTTTTGCATTTTATATACATGCACACACAAACAAACATATCTATTTGTCTATCTATCTATCTATCATCTATCATCTATCTATCTAGGTACAGTGATTTTCTGCCAGTTCTTTTGCTCTTCCTCTTTGTCACATGTTTCTGGTGGTGTGTTGATAAACTGGCTGTTAAAAAAAAAACAAAACCAAGGAAATATGCTCTGCCTGGTGTGGCTCAGTGGATTGAGTGTTGACCTATAAACCAAAGGTCACAAAACATCACTGGTTTGATCACCAGTGAGGACATATGCATGGGTTGCAGGCCAGGTCCTCAGTTGGGGGCGTGCAAGAAGCCACCCACCCAAGTGTCTCTCACGCATTGATGTTTCTCTCCCCCTCTTTCTCCCTTCCTTCCATTCTCTCTAAATAAATAAATAAATAAAGTCTTAAAAACAAAACAAATGTTTCTGCATTTTACATAGTGAGTAGGAAGAGTTCAGATAATGAGGAATAATGTCTCTAACTCAAAAGCCTGTTCAAAACTTCTCATTTTCCGGAGTTCCAGGGGCAAGAATTGGTATAGTAAGGGTACTGTGTCGTGTAAATGTGTTTGGTTCTGCATTTTTGATGTTGAGTAGGGAGAGGTTAGATAATGAGGAGAAACAGCTCTGTTTCAAATATGTCTGATTTGTCAAGAAGGGAGGGTTCCGGGTCTGGGTAGCAAGTAGGGAGGGTTTTAAGGCTAAGGAATACTGGCTGTGTCTCAGAAATTCACCTGAATATATTTAGTTCTTGATTTTTGGTAGTGACAGTTTGGACAAGTTACTTGAGGGAAAACAGCTCTCTTTCAAATTTATCAGATGAGGCTGAAGGATACCAGGTCTGTCATATGTACAAGCTCTATCCAGAAAGTAATAAGCCATGTAATATGAAAAGTAGAGACATTTATTGAAGAAGGTACAAGATACAAGAAACACTGTACATAGGGCAATGACTCCTCAGTCCCCTTCAAAGTAGGCACCTTGGTACCTCACACAGTTCTCTCAGTCACCATCAGCTGCCCTGTTGTATTTTCCTGCATCTCATCAATGGCCTGAAATCTCTTTCCTTTCAAAGGTGATCTTAGTTTTGGGAAAAGCCAGAAGTCACAGGGTGCCAAATCTGGGCTGTAGGTGGGGGAGGCTAAGTCATCTGGGTGATTTGATGTTTCATCAAAAACCTCTGCATGAGACGTGATGCATGAGTGGGTGAGTTGTCCTGATGAAGCTGCCAATCACCAGTTGCCATAGCTGCAGCCTTCTGAATCATCCAAATAGTTTCCATGGAGGAATGTTCAAGTTTAACGCAAAAATTTTTTAAAAATTTTGTTGTCATTCAGTATTTTTAAAGATTTTATTTATTCATTTTTTTAGAAAGAGGGGAAGAGAAGGAGAAAGAAAGGGAGAGAAATATCAATGTGTGGTTGCCTCTCATGCACCCCATACTGGGGACCTGGCCCGCAGCCCAGGCATGTGCCCTGACTGGGAATCGAACTGGCAACCCTTTGGTGTGCAGCCCGCGCTCAATCCACTGAGCTACATCAGCAGGCTTAACCCAAAATTTGGTGCAGATTTGTTGTTCTACTTGCTCAGTCACTTTGAATGCGACGGCCATACAGTGCACATGCTCACTCAATGGGGTCTACCATCCCCAGTGACTAGTACAGTGAACTCATCGTCATCGACACATGCACATTCCAGTCCACTCTCCTTGGCTGCCAGGTTACATCGACATTGCGCAAACCATTCTTGTTATATTAACAATGGTTGGACTTTTCCCAGGCAGACCTAATATATACACATATTTTGATTCCTGAATGTGGGATACTTGTAATTGTGACAGCCAGTACATATTGAGCACTTAGCTCGGGCCAGACACTATCCTATGCAATCTTTAAATGTATTAACTCATGTCATGCTCACAACAACCCTGTCAGGGACATAGGGTCATTATCATCCCCATTTTACAGATGAGGACAGTGAGGCCCAGAGAGGTTAAGGAACTTGTCCAAACAGTCACATAGCCAGTTAGTGGCAGAGCTGGATTGAACCCCAGACCCACCACTCGCTACCTCTCCATGAGGTCACCTGACGCTCCAGTCCCAGCTGCAGTGGAACTTAGACGTTGGCCAGCTTCCAGGCTGTTAAAAGTCGTGGACCAGGGCAGTGATGTATGCGTGTGACTCTGCCCTGCCTGTCTGCCCGGCCCAAGAGGCCCAGTTACCTTCTCTGTCCGCCTTACTCTGCACCAGCCCACCTCTGAGCCAGGTTATTATTGTTGTCATTGACAGTCATCAATGACGTGGTGTGAGTGACCTTACACTGTGAACTGACATCCAAAGTGACTTTAGCCGTCTCTTGACTCTGTAAGCACCAGTTACTAATTTTTCAGATGAGGAAAACTAAGCCTTGAGATTCATTCTGCACTGCCAGCCAAATACCTTTGTTCCTCTCATGTCTGATTCTATAAAAACCCCTCTTTCCAACATCCTTGGTGTTTAGCAGAGGTGGAAGAGGCCATGGCTGACAGGACATTCCCCACCAATACCTAGCTGCCCATCTTATGGCTGCTGCCTCCACCAGCCCCAGGCAGTGCAGGGGTTGGGGGGAGAAAGGAGTCATGAAAAGGGCCTTTGTGTTCAGTGCTGGAAATCTCATACTCAGGAAGAAAGGTGGGCAGGGTAGCAGGAGGCATGGTTGTGGGGCATTGCTGATACAGAGGGAGCTCTTCTCCAGGCTTGGCCTACCAGGCAGTTTGCCCTTTCACCTCACAGCATGGACTGCTTCAGGGGCCTGGGCTGGGCTTGGGTCCTGAGGTCCCAAGTGGAGCACAGAGTATGTGGTGTGTGCTGTGCAGGTGCAGATGGTGGTACAGGTGGTGGTGTGGGGGAAACAGTACATCATAGGGACTCAGAGCCCTCAATTACCTTGAATCTTGGCCACAAATGCCCAATGGGGAAGAATACGGTTGGGTAACTGAGTGTGGATGTGAAGCAGCGTGAGCCCCTTCCCACTCGTCCTCCCTTGCAGGAGTAGCCTCTTTTGGCCTTCAACCCAGGACTCAGCGCCCCAAGATCTGATTTGACCTGCTGTTATACCTCTGTGATCAGAATCAGGCCTCTTCACCTCTCCAAGCCTCAGCTTCCACATCTGCAAGCTGGCTATGAGGAGCTGGGTCCACACCATCCACTCAGGTTTGTAGGGACTGGGAGGGGTTAAACCACATGCGCGTTTTGTTGGTTTGCTAGAATGATTTCTCCTGGAACTGCAGGAGGAGGTAGGATCTTAAGACCTGGTCTCTTCTTAGAAAAGATGACCTCCTCTGTCCCTAGTTGGGAAGCTGTTAACCTCAGTGAAGGTAGTCATTGCCCTGAGACCTTCTCACACCCCTGCCTGCCCTGGGAAGAAAGGGCAGGGGCCTCAGGAATGGGATGCAGACTGCCAAGAGACACACACGATTTACAGATTTTACACCCTAGGCTTCCAGGGTGCTTAGCACCTCACCATACCCCAGCTCCCTGGGAATACCCTGGGCTGGACAGAGTCTCATCTGGGAACTTGGGCAGCATCAGAGGCAGCCACCACTGCCATCACCCTTAGCCCCTCTTCCCCAGGTCTCTTTCGGGTGTACGGGGTGAGGGAGGGGGTCCAGGCTCTATTCTGGGCCATGCTGAACACCCTGAGTGTACTTGACACCAAGATTTCCCCTAAGGGTGGCCTGAGCTTTGGTGGCAGGCAAGCAAGGGTTAAAAGGTATGGGCTGGCCCAGTCCCTGGCCAGGTAGGCTGGGCCATTGCCTAGTGGGAGGTGGCCTAGGCAGCTGCCACTGCACTCACTGCTCACTGCCACTACCAGTTGGATCCGGGCCTGGCGGAGACAACTATTTTTTTCAGGTACCTGAGGCCACCCACAGCACCTATCTGGTATTGGTGAGCACCTGGGAACGCGGGCCCAAAGGTGGGGAGAGGTGGGTAGGGGTGAACTAATGTTCTCTGTGGGAAAAAGCCCAGATCCATACAACAGGACAGCGAGGAAGGAGGGCCCGAGTAAATAGGTGAAGCCCAAAATATACAACTTCCTTTCCTGGCACGAAACCGATCCCTTGCCGGAAATGGAGGAAGGGAAGGGATCAGGGAGAAGAGAAGCCAGAGTCCCCCTTCTCCACTCCCTCTACTTCCTCTTCCCCTTTCCTTCCCTGTGGGAGTAGCCTCTGCTCTCCCTCAGCCTGGGGCCCAGCCTCTCAGGGAAGCCGAGACCTAGAGTGGGGCAGGGGGCCCCTAGGGCAATATGAACAATCTAGACACTGAGAGTTTGTATTTGCTTCCATGGTGGCAGGATGTGGAAATGGGGGTCCCACTGAAGGTGTTGGGGTACCACCCAGTGAGGTGTCTTGATTGTAAACAGTCATTATAGCCAGGAATTTCTTGGTTGTGGTGTCAGAAGGGCAGACCTGAAAAACCTGCTAGGCCCGCCTCTGGGTGTGGGAGTGCTCTCTGTAGCTCTCCTGCTACGGCCTATCCTGGGACCCTGGGAAAGCACAAGGCCACCAGTGGGGAAACCTAGGGGCTAGTGTGGGAGGGTGTTGGGGAAGGGTCTGCTGGGATCCCCTGCTTATCATCTTTGGACGGGCACCCGGCAAAGTTGGGCCCCAAGGCAAATGTGCCAAGGGCAGATGTGCGGAGGCAGAGGTTTGGAAGTCCATTGTGGGGTGTGGACTCTGTGTCTAGCCTGCCTAGTGACCCCATGACTCAGGCCCTAGCTATGTCCCCAAGGTCAGGCTGGTAGGGTGGAGCCAGGGTTCCTTTCTGGACCCAGTGTTGACTTCCAAGATGCTGTGAGCTCCCAGAGAAGGAAGGCTTGAAGAAGGTTAGTGTCAGATGTAAGACCAGTTCTAGAGAACAGGTCCACCAGGGAGGAATGGAGTCCTCTTGGGGTAGAGGAAGGTTTAGGGGAGCCCTGGGAGAGTTCCTCAAACCCATATGAAAGCTGGGGTAGAAGGACTCCCAGGATCCAGGGGGCAGAGGAGGCTGACCTGGGACCTCAAGGAAACCTCACTGTGCTGGGCAATGTTAGACCTCAGAGGATGGGCGTGTGAACGCCTCTACAAAGCACACGCTGCTGCCTGGGTGTGCAAAAGGGTTTTAGGCCCTGACCCCAATCCCTGATGTTAAGGACAGGGAACCACAGGAGGTGTACAGATCCTATAGGGCAGGTGAGAGGACTGCTGAGGAACTTATAAGCCATGTTAGCAGCTTGGCCACATTTCCCGATGTGCAGATGGGGAAGGGGCTTGGATCCATGCCTCCTCAGTTGACTGGGTCCTCTCCATACCTAGCCAACATGTCGCAACATACTGGGGAGTTCGAGGTAGGTAGGGATGGGACCTCTGTGGCCTCATGAGGCCCTCCCAACCACCTGCCACTCAAGTCGGGCCAGGTGGTAGCAGGTGATGTCACCTGGCTGCCCAGCTAGGGACTGAGCAGGATGTGGGAGGGAGAGAGCAAACTCCAGAGGAGGGGATGAGGGCAGGGCTGGCAGCCAGCCACGGCAGGCCCCATGGCCAGCCAGGGAAGCTTAGGGCCCAGAAAGAGGCAGGAGACAGTCGGCTTGTTATCTGCAATTGTGGGTGCAGGACAGGCTGGGATGGGCAGAGGGGCCGGAGGGGTCCTGGAGCCAAGTGCACACTCTCCCTACTATACCAGAGCTGCAGGATAGAGTTGAGCCAAGTAGCGGCCCATAGATCTAGGCTTGATCCCCGGATTGGCTGCCTCATCATTCTTTCATTCACCCAGCAGACACTCACTGAGTACTTGCTGTGCATGCAGAATTGTTCTGAGTGCCAGAGATACTGATGAAAATAGGACAGACACATTTCCTGTCCTTGTGTGTGTATGAGGGACGTAGTCTCCTGTTGAACAGCAGTTGTGAGGGGAAGTAATGTGGGGCCCACCACTGGAAGTCCCCACATTTAAGTCCCAGAATGTGAGGATCAGGGGCTGGCATGGTGAGAGGTGAAAAGAGCACTCCAGACAGCAGCCGAAGCCTGGGCAAAGGCCCTGAGGTTAGAGAGGTAGCAAGCTCATGAAGAATTGGTGGGGCTGGAATAGCTTTAGTGATGGAGGGAGTGTTGTACCAAAAGGGGTGGGCTTGGACTCTATCCTTAGCCAGAGGCAAGTTATTTTGTCTCTTTGTGTCTTACTCTCCTCATCTCTAAACCGGGGGTACTGATAATCACAGAACTGCTGTCACGAGGTGGTTGTGAAGATTAAAGGTGGCATATAAGGTAACTGTTCCAGGCACTCAGGTGCTTAATAAATACTCACTGTTGTTATAGTTGTTTGAATCTGTTATATTAATTTTCCCTTCCCAGGTGAGAGTCCTGACTGTGGCCCATGGGCCTCTGAGGAGGCGTCGTAAGTCTGCTCAGCTCCTCACTTGCTTTGCTCCCACTCAATGGGAAGGGAACCAAGGTACCAGGGCCAAGTGGAGGCCAGACATTGATATAGAGTCTGAGAGGGCAGGTCAAGCAGATGGGTGGGATCAGGGGATCCTTTCTTCCTGGGGTGGGGATGGGGAGACCACA
>PVKM010001166.1:0-83683 GCA_004027735.1 Carollia perspicillata
GTGCAAGAAAAACATCAATTGTTTCCTCTTGCATGCCCCCAGCTGGGAACCTGACCTACAACCCAGGCATGTGTCCTGACTGGGAACTGAACTGGTGACCTTTAGATTTGCAGGCTGGCACTTAATCCACTGAACCACACCAGGCAGGGCTAGAATTAATTTAAGGAGCTTAAAAGTTGTATTTTTTAAATATGTACCCAGCATAAGAACATGCCTACCTACAAGAGTGGTATAACTACATTGATGTTTACTAAAAGCTTATAATAAATGTTAATATCAAACATGATAGTAAATAAATAGTTCAAATTTAAACTCAATTATGATAAACTTCATATTTAATATAGAGAAAAATATAATTGAAAATGAATTACTTTATAGTAGTCCATAGGTCATAGAATAAGTAACAGTTCATTTAAAATGAACCATATCATCTTTAATGAATGAATATAGCAACAAGGTGTTTAGTAATGAAGTACAAAAATTGAGACTAGCATCTTCAGAATTCTTTCTATGGACTATAAAATCCATAAGTAAAAATTGAAGTTCTGTCTTAATGATTTGAAAGCGTTAATTTATATCCTGAAATAACAACCTTTTACTTAAATATTGAACTCATTTGTTGAAGATCTTGTTCATTGTACCATGTATCTTTTGCTTTATTGGGTTCTTTGATTATAAATGAGATCAGAGACACCAGTTAATTTAGAATTAGATGTAGTAGTATTGTTTGATGAACAACATAAAGTTTGAATTTCTATTAGAAAGATTTCCTTTTCTTCTGTCAGTTTGGTGTCAAAATTAAGTCTGTGTTTGCTCTCTATCTGTTATTTACTGATCGTGGAACAAGAATTAGATTCTGAATCCAGTGAGTGGTCACTCGTTTGCTCCTAGTATATTGCAGTACAGTCTGGTCTTTCTGAGCAAGTAGAATACAAAAATATCTCAGGTTTGTCACGTTTTCCTTGTTTTGCCTGAAATGGAGGCAGCTGTAAGAATGAAGTTAAAGAAACATTCTTTGGTTGGCCAAATATATTTTTGAATATTTTTATTATACTCATCTCCAAAGTTATCATTTTAACATGTCATGTTATAAATAATTAAAAATTCTTCTCTGGCCCTTGTGTCATTCTGTTTTGCAAGCTGTATCGCGTGCTCAATAACAACACATTTTCCCATGCATTTTTACTTTTTCTAGCCTATGTAATACTCACTTTATTTCCTATCAAAACTGTTTTCTCACTGTATATCTTTTCTCCATAGAATAAGGACAAATATTAGAAGAATCCTGTGAAGATAGGGCTGTAATCAGCGTATGTTGCCTTCATTTCTTTGTCAACATTTCATTTGTTCAGAAAATTATCAGAGTCTGTGTTTTTTGCTAGCTGAGCCGGAAATTTGCTGTTTGACCCCAGGGGCTCACTTTTTTCCCCCTCGCTACTTATGAGAGCTTATTTAAAATTCTAAGTTCTCCTCTGGCAGCCACAGTTAGAGCCTCTTTGGCAAACTAAAAAGACTAAGAAAAAACATGCAAAGGCTCAGTACTGCTTCCAGTGACCTACATTTGTAGCCAGTTTTTTAAAAAATGGTATGTGCCTTATTTTTCAACAAGGAAATGAAAGGTAAGATAAAAATAGGAAAATAACCCCAACTCTCTGTCTCTGGCTAGTGAGAACTATTTCTGATACAACGTTAAAATAAACACTCATTTGGAATTGGTATTTGTACATTGACCAACAAAAGAAAGGAATTTTGCATGCAGAACAGTAGCCTAAGTCATATAGCAAAAGTGTCATACTCTGTAAGATTTATCTGCAAGAAGTGAAATGTATTCAGGATCTCGGCTTAGATTTTAAATTTCCGTGTTGCTGCTTAAGTAGTGGCAGGACCTTGCACCAGTCACTTAACCTTTCCTATTAAGATAGGGATAAACACCCTTGCTATCTTATTCCAGACTTCCAAATTTAAAAATTAAAATCTCTAGGGATTTTGCTTTCTGTATCATAAAGCACACTTATTCCACCTCACATTTACTTACAAAAATTTTATTTTGAGCTCATAAAACAAAGGAATTGTGCCTACTTGATGGTTATTGTTATGCTCAAAAGAACGTTAAAATCTTGGAACTATTACATAGTGCTTTATCACTCTCTGAAAATAAGCCACACAAGACCAGAATTGGGAATTTTAGAAATAGAGTTTGTTTGTTTCTTCTGAAGACTTTTACAAAGGTATTGTGAAGTATTCAGTCCTTCTTGGAGGCACACAGGACTTGAAATTCTGAAAACCAGAGCTGTTGAAAGTAAAAGTCAATACTTTTTACTTTTCATCAGCTCTCCAAATTAACATACTGTCCCGTTACGGGAAATGGTAAAGGACACCGTGAAAAGAGAAAGGCAGCACACCGCCAAGGGTCCTAGATTAAGTGGACAGTCTGTAAAAGTGTCTCAGGTACAAAGGATGGTGTTGCCGTGTGCACAACCCCAGAGTACACGGGCTATCTATCCAGCTAGTGTTGGGGGGATTCTCTCTGTGACCAGTCTTTCTCCCCTGAAGTTTTAAGTTTTGTTCAGCAAAAACCAATACGCAGTTGCAGAAAGTAGCCGTAGTTCACCACATCCATGTTTTTATGTTCCGGAATATTAATGAAATCAGAGGCATTTGAAATGTCCGTATCGTTTTTGTAAAATACACTTACTGCTGTTCTGTGTGTATCTAAAAGTCTGTGCCAGATTTCAGAAGCAAGGTAGATAGTATTAAATTGAAGATGAATTCAAAGTAGAAAGTAGATCTGAGACTATGAAGTGAAACTCTGTACCTGTATATTCTTAAAACAGATGATAACAAACAGGTTGCTATAGAATTAAAGAAAGTCTATTTTAAGCCTTTACCCAGTATTCAGCTGAAAGAGAATCAGTTTTGTTCTATTAACATCAAATGTACTACAGAATGTAATTTTCAAATTTAATAAAAGTAAAGTGATTTGCAGTTTCATTTAGTGCCCTACATACCCTGAGGATTTTTGTTTGTCACATTTTCCATAAGCTGGATTTATTCTAGGAAAATAAGAGAATACAACATCAAACAAAACCAGAAGCTTGCATGTTCCTGAGCTAGGAATGTAACTGATCTGGACCACTTAATGAAGATAAATGCCTCATTCTGTTCCTAATTCAGATGTCCTTGACAGTAGAGATCCCTAAAACTTTAGAATATATCTTTTCCAACAATGTAAAAATTATATGACCTCAATTGAGTAAATAATTATAAGATTATTATCATTATTCTAAGTTTTAATTACATTTAGAAATGTTTTAGTTATATCACATTTTTATAAATTAATATAATTTACAAATTATAATCAACAGGGACAGTTAGAGAATTTTGTAGGAATCCTATGCCAGCTTAACTCAAATAATTATTACATAACCTGCTTATTTAATACAGATTTTTATATGTCATGTTTTCTTAAAAACAGGATAATATACACCCTTATATAGTAAACGTTTACTAAAGAGGATCATTGCACATGATCACACTAACTAAACCTACTAATACCAGTGATTAAGTGGAGAATTCAGTCTGCGGTTTAAAACATTTCACAAAATATATTTAATCAAGACATTTTGTGTCACAAAGACCACATCGTTTATCGTTCATTCTTTTTTCTATAACTGGAGATATAGACAAAGATAAATACATATATATGTGTGTGTATATACATACATATATGTATAATATATACATAATACATGCACACCTACTATTTTTAACAGTGGTGATTACCTAATTAGTAGATGTCTTCATTTTAATTTATATTACCTCTTTGAGTATGAGTTTTATTAGTTGTGCAGTCAGAGCCAGATTAGACATCAGCAGCATTTAACGGAATGACGTGACATTGTAAAGGAACCCAGAAAGGAAAACTCCAATTTTTATGGCTAGAAATATTGATACGAATAGTGAATCCTTTTCTCTCTGTAGGGAAGAACACGGAATTTCTTATTTTAAGCTTTCTTTCTAAGAAATTTGTTTTGAAATAAAAAGAATGTTTCAAAGGACTATATAATACAACTTTTATGTTTTGACATCTAAAACAGATAAATTCTGTATTTGAGTTGATACATTGAGGAAAGTTGATAAAATTAATATAAACCTCACAGACACTTGTTCTTAACAGCTGGACAGTTTTGAATTTTTACTTCCTCGAGAAAGTAACTGTGGAAGCTAATAATATCACAATGCCAAGACACCCACTGCATCTCCCTATAACTCCTTTTAAGTCGGTGCCTCAGTGAGCAGTCTGGAGAGCACATGGCTGCCTTGGCCAAGATTTGGAGAGCTACTGACTGTGTTAGTGGGCATATTGCTAGGACCTAAATAGGGAATGTAAATTCGCGTGCACCTCATTTTCCCCACGTCACTACCGACTGCAGTGGGACTCGGGGATTAACGACACTTCTAAATTGCTTTGAGATCCTTCTGTGACTGGTGCACTTAAAAATACGGCTTAGAATGTAATATTTTGAAATAATTAGATTATGATTTGCATTTAATTGAAGATAGTCTTTTTTACTTATAGTTTTTTTTTTTACTTAGTGCAACCCTTTGCCTTTATTTCTGAATTATTCTAGTGCAGACGTCCATTTCCTGTTCTTATCTTCCCTCTTCCCTCTTAGTCAAGAAAACTGAGAGATTTTCCAGTCTTCCCAACACATTTCTGTTTCATGTGTTAGAGGGAAATGTGAACGGTTCAAGGGTTTTATTTTTTATTTTTCAGACACATGTAATTGGTATAGCTCCAGAATTAAAAGCATTATTTTTGTCAGTGGCTTAACTTGAAAGTTTAGTTAAAATAATATTTTAATAGTGATTTCACCCTTTCTTCTAATATCAATAATTTTGCCACCTTTAGGTTCAAGAAATAAACACCTGAAATTACACTAAGATGTTACCTGTTGTGTCCTGAATTTAGTTTGAAATGTGGATGGAAATAAATTAATTCACAGACTACTAATCTTAAAATCTATGAGTTTTAAAAACATTTTTATGTAACATCACCTATACCCCCAGATTTCTGATGTACTCTGTGCCATCTACATTTCTGAATGCTTTTAACAATTGAAATCACCTCTCTCCCCATATACTATCATTTATTTTTTAAATTGTTTAAAATGTATTGATTTGAGAGAGAGAGAGAGAGGATGAGAGAGAAAGAGAAACATTGATTTGCTATTCTACTTATTTATGCATTCATTGGTGGTTTCTTGCATATGCCCTGACCAGGGCTCAAGCCCTGCAACCTTGGAGTATTGGGACAACGCTCTAACCAACTGAGCTGCCCAACCAGGGCTCCTCCCTTTACTTTTAAATATTGAACTGAAGATAGTGTGGAGGGCATACTTTTTTTTTAAAGATTTTATTTACTTGTTTTTTGTAGAGGAAGAAAGAAGGAGAAGGAGAGAAGTATAAATGTGTGGTTGCCTCTCACACTCACCCCACTGGGGGCCTGGCTCTCAACCCAGGCATATACCCTGTGGGAATCAACCGGCAACCCTTTGAATCATAGGCAGGCGCTCAACCACTGAGCCACACCAGCCAGGGCTGGAGGGCATACTTTTAATATACGGATACTCAAGCTGAATATTTGGCATACTTTGTATTCACATTAAGATAATCAGTATCTCTGGACTTGTTTCTCTTTCAGAAAATAAATGTCCCCCCACAAAAAAAAACCCTCAAAATCAACAAAGTAACATACTTACTGATACATGGATAATGCTTTAGTAGTATTAATTATACAGTTACCAAAACCTGCACGGATCAAAAGATTTTATTTTTAAGAAGGATTTCTCATGCTGCATGGATTATGCTGCTACATAATAGCTCAGTAGTACTTCTGCTGAATTGTAAAATAGCTTAGAGAGGAGTGTGATGCCCATAGTTGTTGTAATGCATAGGTAATTAAGAGGGTGGGAGGTTAAGCTTCATTAACTGCTGAGGGATTGTATCTTGGGTTTTATTATGCCCTAGAGAACATAAAAAGTGAGAAGGGTCAAACTGTTGGAATCAGATTTTGCTTGTGCATCTGCCAAAACAAAGACCACAAAATAATATAGCGGTAAGCACAGAATGGCTTGAATTGAAAAGGGAAGAAATATATTTACAGCATCTTATCGATGAGGATAAATGTTTCTTATGAAAAGATAAATATACTTAAGTACTGAGGTATGTTTTGGTATTGGAAGTTTGTAATGATTTAGTTTCACATGGTTTTTTAAGTAGAATAAACAATATCTTCTTTTTGTCTGAAGATAGCACCAGTTTCTTTATTCATGTTATATTTCTAACCTGATTTATTTGATTAAAATAGGTAGAGAAATTTTATACTTTCTAGCCTATCTTCTGTATAGAATTTATGAAGCCTGCTCTTTATTCTTATGTATTCCTGGTCCTTGTTACTCAATATATAGGAACTGTAAGGAACTGTAAGGGCAGAGGGGGAAAAATCTAATATTCTTTCAGAAAACAAGAATATGATAATACAGTGTATTCTATTGCAACCAATATTACATTAAATAACCAAGACATCAGCTAATTTGCTTTAAAGGGCTAGACAGTAAATATTTTTGTGTTTGCAGGCTATATGGTCTCTGTTACAACTACTCAGTTTTGCTACTGCATCACTAAAGCAGCCATAGACACTTCCTACACAAATGGGCATGATTGTGTTCCAGTAAAACTTTATTTGCAAAAACAGGTATCTGGTTGGATTTGACCCACAGGCCATAGCTGACCCATGGAGTGCTCTAAAGCCACTAAGGTTTTCTCCTTTCTGTTTCCTATTGAGTTGTTTGGCACCAATGTAGAAAATTTATTAAATGAATATATTGATGTCTTTCTCAACTTTCTTTTGTGTTCCACTGAATCATATGTCTCTGTCTATCATAGATGGACTTCATTGTTCTACTTTTATAATGTCTTGGAATCAGGTATTTAAGTCCTCTTTTTTCTTTTACAAACTTGTTTTGATTATTGTGGGGTTTTACATTTCCATATAAATTTTAGATTCAGCTTGTCAGTGTATGTGAGAAAGTTTGCTAGAATTGTTCTTTCTTCCCCCAAGTTCCTTTTTTCTCCCTGTTTTTATGCTTGATAGTCTCTACTGCTCTCTTGAGATTCCTTAACCTGTGGTCTACTCTTGCTTTCTTCCTGTATTGTTATGAACTCAGTTCGTTTCTCCTTGTTACAGTTATTTCAATGGAATTTTTGTTTGTAATGGATTAGGTTGTAATCCGTGATGAGACAAATCGCACTTTTTATTTCAATCAAGTAAATACCTATTGGATATCCAAATGTATGAGTTACTATTTTAAGCAAAGACAACAACAATAATAAAGATGTGTAGGTAGAAATACCAGGGCATCTTGAATAAGCATGTACTGTCTGTCCACTTTGTAAGGCAATAGTATGGAATAAAGTTCAAAGGGTAGTCAGATTTTTTGTGAGCTCCTTAACAAGGTAACTGAGAGTGCTATGGGTACATCCTGCCAGGGGCAGGAGAGGCCCTAACTAGTTGCACATGAGAGAAGATAATTGTAGAGAAAGTAAGGAGGAGGGAAAAGTGGGGAGACAAGGAGAAAGAAGAGTGAAAGAAGACTACCTGATGAGTGTACTTTGAGTTTGACAGGCAGTTGAACATTCAGGTAGAAAATCCAAAAGGCAGTTAAAAATCTAGGCCCAGAATTTGGGAAATAATTGGAAATAGAGATTTGCTAGCCATAATTTCGTTCTTCATCAAACATTTATTGAATGCCTACTATGTGCCAGAAACTATGTCATATACTCTTTGTGTCCCTCCACCACCAAACTCATGTCCTTGCATGCAAAATGCATCCGTTTCAACCTACTAGCCCCAAAAGTCTTAACTTACTGCATCATCAGCTCTAAAATCTAAAGTCTCATCTAAATATAACCTAAATCAGGTGTAAATGAAGTTTGAGGTATGATCTGTCCTGAGGCAAAATTCCTTTCCATCATTGAACCTGTGAACCTGTCAAATCAGACGAGTCATGTGCTTCCGAATACATGGTGGGACAGGCAAGGGATAGACATTCTTCTTCTAAATGGGAGAAATCCGAAGGAAGGTTGATGGATTCCAAGCAAGACCAAAATTTAGCAAAGCAAATTCCACTAGGTCTTATGGTTCATGAATAAACTTCTTCGTTCAATGTTCTGCCTTCTAGGCCCACTGACGTGGCAACGTCACCCCTACATGGCCGGGCATGGGACCACCCACATGACTGTCCTGGGATGTGTTTCCACCCCTGAAAATGAGGCAGAGGCAATCTTGCCTCCCAGGCCTGTGTACTCTGGACCTGTCCTGGGAGCGGCAGCTCTGATGGTCTCTGAGCACATTTGGGCTCCTGATTCCCTTTTCTTGCCAGATAGCTCATGTTTGAAGCCAAATTGTTCAATGGCAAATCCTGTAAAATCCAAGAAGTTCAACAGCTTAATTCCATCCTGCCTTGTCTGTTTCCTTTAGTTCAAACTGGCAGTGTCCCTGCGAGTATAATTCCTTCTTTATTCCTGGCTTCTGCCGATATGGGTGATGAAGTCATAGTCTCTTTACCAAATTGCTTTACCAAATGGTCATTCAGCCATACCCTTAGTGTTTTCTTCAAAACAAGTTGTTTTCTTTCTTTCTTTTTTTTAATTCTTTGAATGTGAATAGTCTGAGATTTTTTCCAATTCAAATTCTGGTTCCTTCTTTGCTTAAATTCCTTCTTTAATTCATTTCTCTTTTTTTGCACTTTACTGTATGCAGTTATGAGAAACCAAGCCACTCCTTCAAAATTTTGCTTAGACATCTCCTCAGCTAAAAATCCATTTCATCACTCCCAAATAGTACCATCCACAAAACACTAGAACACAGGCAAGCCAAGTTCTTCACCACTTCATAACAAGGATTGCCTTTCCTCCAGTTCTTAATAATATGTTCCCCATTTCCATCTGAGACATCACCAGAATCGCCCTTAAGTTCTGTATTTCTAGCTTGCATCTCAAAAATCTTCCATCCTCTAGAATTACCCAATTCTAAAGCCACTTTCATATTTTAAGTATTTGTTAGCAGTACCCTACCTACCCCCACTGTTTTTGGTACCAAAACCTGTCTTGGTCAGCTTGTGCTGCCATAACAAAATACCACTGACCAGGTGGAGGGAGGTTTAAGGGAGTTAAATGGGAAAAAATACAATAAAAATTTTTAAAAAAATAAAAGAAAAAAACAAATTTATTTTCTCACATTTCCGGAGGCTAGGAAGTCCAAGATTGTGGTGCCAGCCACTTTACTTCCTGGCAAGGACTCTTTCTGGCTTGTAGATGACATAATGTGGTTAAGCATCATACCCCAAGAATCTTCCATCCCCCTACTCCAAATGGACTGCCTGTTCGCAAGGCAGCCTACACAGGTGTTACTGGGGCCTTCCCTTTGTCAGCCTCCCCTGACCGAGCTCCTGGTGGAACACACCTCTGATAACTTGAGAGTGAATGCAGGTACAGGTCAGTGTGAGATTGCAGAGATTTTTCAACTTTCAATGTCTGAAAATGTCCTAGTTCTGCCCTCAAATTTAACAGTAGTTTGGTTAAATACAGAATACTAGGCTGGAAATCACTTTTTCTCCGAAAAGTCCCACTGTTGCCCTCGCAAAGTTTGATGGCATTCACGCTCCTGATAAGTTCCACTTAACCCCTGGAAGCTCTTCAGATACAGTACTTTCTGTATTCCCCCTTATTCTGTAATGTCAGAATTATATGCTTTGGTGTGTGTCTATTTTCATTTCTAGTTTTAGTACTCAGTAGGATTGTGAATCTAATCTAAAGTCTCCTATATTTCATTTCTGGAAATTTCTCTTAGATAATTTCTTTGCTATTTTCCTCTGCTATCTCTGTTTCTCCGTCTAGAAATCCTTTTACAGTGCTAACCTTCCAGACTGATTCTCTGTTTTCTTTTCTGCATCATTTGTCTTCTTAAGGGGCAGTACAGCACCATAGTGAAGAAACTGGATAGAGCAAGACAGACCTTCATCGAGTTAATCAATCTTTGTACTACAATGTCTTCATGTATGACATGGGTTTAATAATAGTCCTTACTTCTTAAGATTGTTTTAAGTCTTAAATTTTTTAATCATGTATAGAGCTTAGAATAGGACCTAGGAGTTGGAAAGCACTTTGAAGCAGTGAGCTACTGTGATTTTTTTCATTATACCCACTTGATCTTCTGGTGCTTCTGGTCAATTTTTTTTAAGTCTGCTCTTATACTTTAATTACTAGAAACTCACGTTTTTTCAAATTATTTCGAATTTTTCCTCTTATCGAAGTATTTTATTTTTTTATTTACCATCTCATATTATAGATAACGCTTTTTATTTTGGAAGCTTTAAGCTGTTTCTGGTGTTGTTTTTATCTCCTGCTTGTTTATCTTGGTCTTTGAATTCCATATTGGATGCTTTTCTCAAATATCTGATCATTCTTGGCTGCCCTTGGATATTGATGAGTGAGGGACTAGAAAGCCACTTGAAGTGTTGTGTATTTGAACATAAAACTTGTAGTCTGGTAGACTTACTGCACACTTAGCTAGAAGTGTCTCTCTAAAGGTCTTCTCTCTTAATTGTGTCAACTTCCCCGGGGAGGAATCCTCTAATCTCCCAATCTCCTGCCTCTCCCGCTTAAGGATGGCTTCTGGCCTTCCGAGAGCCTAGCAGTCTGTGTGCTTGAGGCAGAGGGAGTTGTCTTGCTTCTCTGAAGATTTCAATGAGTTACCCATGTCTTCAATATGATGTCTCACCCCTGCCCTCTGCAGTGCTCCTGTTTCCAGAGTTTGTCTGATTCGAACTCTTCATTTCTCTTGCCCAGCAGGGAAGGAGTAGTGTCCTGGCTCTGAGGATTGGCGGCGTTGGGGGGTGCTTACTGTTCCTTCTAAAGATTTGCAACTGTAGTTTTCTGTTTTCACGGTAGAGTGTTACTCCTTCCTTCCTACAGTGTGTCAGATGTTGAGACTTTTTTAAGCCAAGTTGTAGAAACTGGGTTATTTTATTTTTCTCTATTATTTTTTGGTGTTTATGTACCTCAGAAAAAATAATTTGAGATGAAAGGATATGTTATACAGAATGTTTACTGTATTATCCATGGGCAGCAGACAACTAAAGGTTCAACAGTGGGAAATGATAAAGTGAATATTAGTTAAGCTATATAATATAACATGCAGCCATTAAAAATTGTATGTTGAAAAATAATCAAATGTGGAAATGTTCACAATATCGTAATTTTAGAATATAAATAATGCATGTTATAATATGCAAACAGGCAAAATGCATTTTATAAAAAATATGAAAGACTGGAGGGAAGTACTCAAATATGTTCAGAGTTATTATTTCTGGGTGGTAGGTTAATAGCTTATTGTTTTCTCTTTTGGATATTTCTTTATCTTATAGTTTTCTATACTGAACATTGACCACTTTTTAAGTCAATAGCTATTCAATATATATTGATTTTTGTAAGGATAGTTGGGTACTGTTTTTATAAGTTAAAAAGTTATTGTGTTGGGTTTTGACGTGTGTATCAGTCTTATAGATAACCACTAGAAAATTGTTTTTTAAAATATTTATTTCTTGTTTACCTTGTTCCATAAAAGATTTGAATCAGCTTGTAAGGAATCATATTATAAAAGGTATGTATTAAACAGTTGAAGGAATCAGGAAAAATTAATAGAGTTAAAGATGAGATACACAGAAAACAGTGCCTGGTAAAAAAGGCGATCTGTGATCCGTTGCGTGATGAATTGTGCAGGAGTTGCGAGGAGAGGGGGATGGACAGGGAGGCGTATAATGCTTTTAGGTACTGAGAAATAAAATAATCTCCTGATTTTAACTTGAAACAATTAAGTTGTGATGCTTCTTCAAAATCTCAATGGACAGAAGTATAAAGAGTATCTTGATGATTGTAAAACCTCAGGATTTTAGATGTGGCTCGTGCATGAGACACTTACATTTCAGTAGTCACACGTCGATAGGCATGTGCAGCGTGATTCTAGACCAGTGGTTGTGTAAATAATGCTAAGGGTCTTTATTACTAAAAATTAACGAAACTAATTCAGATCGTGAATGTTTTACTTGATATCTAATATCTTTTAGGGGGGAAAAACTGTAGACAACTGCACGTGAAAACAGATAGATTTGGCAAGCTGGATATAAATTTATTGAATTGCAGTTTTTTTAATATCTTATTTGTTTTTCATTTTCTTGTTTTAGAAATAAAATTAGCTGTTCTTCACTCTGAGGATAGGATGTAGGTCAGAGGAAAGGGTGGCAAATCTCCAGACTTGTGTTTTAACATCCCAAAAGTTTTATGCTTTCCTCCCACAAGGCGACACAAAATATTAATGGGATTATATTATCTATGCGAATGTATAAAGACAGGAAAATAATTGAGAGCCAGTAATCTAAAACAATTTACTATAAAATAATTTTATATGTCATTTAGAAGTAGAATGATGCCAGTCAAACAATATGTATAAAAGACTATTTTTCTGTGTTTGAAATGTTCTAAACAGAACGGCAATTAGCTCTTTTATAGCATAGCCATGGGTATTTATTTCTCTATTATCCCTCTCTGTCCAAATTTTTCCTAAATATTACCAAGAATTATTATATATGGAGATTTAGGGTTAAGATATGAGAGTATTAAATATGTATCATATGCTTTCCTGCATTATCAAACAAAAAATAATTTAAAATACTCCAAAAAATCAGTTGTTCTGAACAGAACAAGAAAAATCAGAGCCAAACCTGATGCCATAAATTTCTAAAGTCCATGGCCAAACAAGTCTTCATTTAGTTCAGTTCCTAACTTCACTCTCATACCTAGAAAAACCAATGAATTAGCATAGTCTTAAGAGATAATTAGGACTGATAGTCTCAAAATAAAGCAAATATTTCCAAAAGCAAGACTGAATTGGGTGTATAATTTAAACCCTAATAGTAAACCACATTCCAAATGGGAATAAAATACTCACTGAACACAGGAAATTGGCCTTTAAAGAAATCTCATAAGAAGATTAAGAGCCTTGTTATTCTGAAAAAGAAAAGGTGGCATTTAACTTTGCCTAAGTCTCATAACATGAATGTACAGGAAAATGGGTGGAAATCAAAATACTCAGCCCTCAAACTGTAGCTAGAGGAAAAACTCCATCTGAAAGAAAACTTCATCCGAGAACAGAAGGCAATTCCTCCATAAGAGATTTATGGAAAAGTTTAATGAGTTAGAACATGAATTCAATAAAATAATATTAAAAATAGATAAGAAAACATGGGTGCGGGCCTGTGAAGCAAAGGATCGAGGTTCGATTCCCAGTCAGGGCACGTGCCTGGGTTACAGGCCAGTTCCCAGCAGGGGACACACAAGAGGCAACCATACATTGATGATATTTCTCTCCCTAACCCTTGCCCTCTAAAGATAAGTAAATAAAATATTTTAAAAAAAAAGAAAACATGAGAAGTAGATAAAAAGAATAACTGCAGAATTAAAAATAATTGACCTAAATATCATGACTCAATATAGTAGCAACAAGGAACAGGCTTGTGATAGTCACAGTGAAGTTAGAGAAAAGAGATTTTAAAAAGTGAGAATATAATTACAATATGGAAAATTTTTTATTTAAATTAAGTTTGAGGAACTACTGTACTGGACAGCACAAGTATAGAATATTTCCGACATCACAAAAAAAATTCCCTTGGTCAGCACTGGTCTAGAAGATGGGAAAACATATTTACTCATCTAACATTGTAATTGTTTACTGTGTGATGTTTTGCAACTGTACCTTTACAAAGGTATTTTCTATTTCATTGTGGAATGGAAAAATAATTTTAAACTTGAGACATGAAAATATTTTACTGCAAATTCAGGATCTTCAATTAAAGGGGCATCTAGTTTATAGTGGGGAGAGAATGCAAAGCAGTAGACACACATAAATTTAGCCCTTTAAGCTGTTGAACTGCAAAGATGAAGGAGAAATTGTTCAAGCATTCAGGCAGGAAAAGCAAATCCCCAAGGGTGGAATCCTTCAGGCTTCCCCATAGCACCATTTTTTTGTCCAAAGACAGTAAAGAAATATCTACCAACTTCTAAGCAAATTAAAATATTATGACATATAACGTCCAACCAAAATGTTAGTCGAGTAAAAATATATCTCATTTATTTCCTCAAAGAGAGCTTCATGGGCTGGCTTCTTTAAGTAACACCGCCTTCCGATACTCTGTGTTCCTTTCCGTCCTTCTGTGTTTCTTTTTCTTCAAGGTCATATTACTATTCTTCTAGGATGTAACTCCATGAAAGCAAGGACTTTATTTTTTTCCCTGCTCTATGCCTAGTACCTTCCTGATGCTGTTAAATAAGTGCAGGTATCAGTGAAGAGAACTCAGGAACGGTGGGACAGCGGTGAAAAGACCAGTGAGGAACTTATTCAGCAAAAGCCGTGCTTGCGGACTAGAACGTGAATGCTGTAAACCGTGGCAGTATAGAAATAAGAGGGAAACTACCAAACTTGGGGCAGGGGAGGTGGGAGAAGGCATTTCAAGCACTAATTTCCTCATTTCTGTATAAGCGGAAAGGGGAGAGATCCTGATTTTGTTGAAAACTGAAACATGTGAAAAGGAGCGTGGTGACTCCAGCATCTTAGTGGGCTTTGTAATCCCATTTCTCAATTTAGAGGAGAATATGTTAAGAAATAATATTTATTGAAATAATTGATCAGTTCAACAATTCTTTTTATTTTACTTTGTTGTTTTCTTTTAGAAATTAAAGTACAAAAATGTTTACTAACTTTAAAAAAGATTTTATTTGTTTATTTTTAGAAAGAGAGGAAGAGAGGGAAAGAAACTTCGGTGCGTGAGAAATACATCAATTAGTTGCCTCTCACATGGCCCCCACTAGGGACCTGGCCCACAACCCAGGCACGTGCCCTGACTGTGAATCAAACTGGTGACCCTTTGGTTCACAGGCCAATACTCAATCCACTAAGCCAAACCAGCCAGGGCTAAAGTACAAAATTACTAGTAGCATTTTATCATATACTGCTCTTGTAGAAAGATTTTGTGTAATATATCTATCTATGTCTACCTATCTATATATCTATTCCTGGGACTATAAAACGCATGGGACCTGAAGACATACCTAGGTTTTAGAGGAAAATAGGAAAAAAAAAATTTTTGAAGCAAAAAATATGCTAAAATATTCAATAACATAAATAACATAGCCCCCCCCCCACAGTGAGCCAGGTAAGCTACATTTGGACTATAAGACACACCCCCATTTTCCTCCCAAATTTTGGGGTTGCGTCTTATAGTCCAAAAAATACAGTATTATACAAGGTCTATCCAGAAAACGTCCAGCCACTGTTAATATAACGAGAACGATTTGCACAACATTCATGTAACCTGGCAGCCAAGGAGAATGGACAGGAATGTGCATGTATGAACAGTGATGACTCCACTGTACTAGTCAGTGGAGGTGATAGACACCATTGAGTGAGCGTGTGTACTGTGTGGCCATCACATCCAATATGACTAAGCGAGTAGAGCAATGAGTCCGTGTCAGATTTTGCGTTAAGCTTGAATATTCCTCTGTGGAAACTATTCAGATGATTCAGAAGGCTGCAGCTATGGGCAGCTGGTGATTGACAGGTTCATCACGACACGTGTCTGCTCATGCCTCAAGTCTCATGCAGAGGTTTTTGGCAAAACATCAAATCACCCAGGTGACTCAGCCCCTTACAGCCCAGATTTGGTGCCCTGTGACTTCTGGCTTTTCCCAAAACTAAAGTCACCTTTGAAAGAAAAGAGATTTCAGACAGTCCATGAGGTTCAGGAAAATACAACGGGGCAATTGATGGTGATTGGGAGAACTGTGTGAGGTCCCAAGGTGCCTACTTTGAAGGGGACTGAGGCATCATTCTATGTACAGTGTTTCTTGTATCTTGTATCTTCTTCAACAAATGTCTCTATTTTTCATATCATGTGGCTTGATACTGTCTGGACAGACCTCGTGTGCCATGAATGTTGTATACTTAATGATTATTGTGGGAGGGAGTGGCTTTTAAAATTTTTTTAACACAATACCTTTGTTAGAACTACAATATTATTGAGTGTCCCTGAGATTGAAAAGCCATGTTAATTCAAGTATTTGTACTATTATCTGGTATTGACAGTCCAAGTGTGTGTTCCTGAGTAATGGTTAAGACAATTATTTTACTGAATTCTTATAATCAAACATTTATTGAATGCTTAATATGCAGCATGCACCATTCTCTATATTTTATATTTTTAAGTTATTTATTCCTTACAACAATCCAGTGAAGTAAATACATTGTTCTTCACTGTTGAAGTGATGAATGGAAACATAGAGAAGTCCAGTAGGTGTTTAACATAACCACAGATAAAGCTACTAGTACATAAAGTCAAGATTTGGTCCTAAACAGTCTTGTTGTTAAATTCAAACTCATAACCACTATGCTGTATTGTACTATACACCTCACAAATATTGACTTCCATTGGAAAAAGAAGTTACTTTATATTTTCTAAGGTACATATGTTATGGTTAAGAATGATGGATTCATAGCTTAAATGATATAACTAGTTTCTAATACTGGCATAAATTAAAGTGTAAATCTATTTGGAGGTCTTTTAGGAGGTGACTAAAATATATGATGCTTAGTATATTTTCCAGCTGATTAGCTGACTTGATTCTAAGTATAAATAAATCTGATCCTGAAAAGAAAAGTTGAAATTTAGACTATTAATGATATAGTACAAGATTATGTTTATTAAGCTAGTGCTCAGCATTATCTTTATGATTCTGGCTAATAAAAGATACAATTATTGCATGAGCTTTCCTTCTCCAGGAAGCATACACTTTTTTCTTTGCATCATTTCTATAGTACATTTTCAGTAAAAATTAAAAAGTCTTCTATATGTTTCTTATAGTCACTCAGTAGATCAGCTTCCCACCTAAAAAGGTAAAGTTGGAATTCATCATCTCTTCATTCAATCAGAGCTTTTAAATTTTGCTTTTATTGTTTAAAGAAGAGAAGCTTGCAGGTGCAAAACTAATGTTTGCTCTGGGCAAAATAAGTGTCTTTATTTTTAGTTATTTCTTCACCCACTTTTCAGTGAATGAGTTTTTTGAATTCTAGAATTACAAATCGATTGCGCACACCCTTTATTTTTACTTTGTGGCAAACGTAACAATAATTGCATGTGATATGTAAGTGCTGATTTGAGACTCTACTTTAAGTGTATAAATTTAAAATGTAAGCACAGCTTCTGGTTGCAATAGTAGTTGATTTTGGTTAGTGTAAACATTTGAATTTTTTATTTAAATTCTATTCACCCCTTTTCTCTTGTTTTAGATTTCTTTTTGTTATAACTATACTTAAACCATTTTTAAGGCAACAATTTTTACTACATTTAAATATTCTAGTATTGCTAATATCATTTAAGAAAATTATAGTTTTTACCACACATGCTCAGTAATGTGTCATTCTGTTTTCGTAGGAACTTCCTGCACCATTACTTGATGGTAGTTGTAAAAAAGAATTTGACGAAGATGTGGATGATCATAAAGCACCAGACTCTAACATTAAGATGAAAATAGCTTGGCGTTATCAGCTGTTACCCAAGATGGAGGCAAGTCAACATACAAGCTATTTCTAAAATTTTCAAATACATTTGTTTTCATTTTATGGAATCTCTTGTTGTGTATCTATTATCCTTTAAGTGCAATACAGTGTATATTTGTTTATTTAAATAACTAGATATGTATAGCATATTTGATCAAGATGACATAATTCTTTTTTTTAAGAGTTTATTTATTAATCTTTAGAGGGGAAGGGAAGGAGAGAAGGAGCAAAATATCAATGTATGGTTGCCTCTTGTGCGTCCCCTGCTGGGCACTGGCCTGCAACCTAGGCATGTGCCCTGACTGGGAATTGAACCACAATCCTTTGGTTTGCAGGTCCACGCTTAATCCACTGAGCTGCACCAGCCAGGGCAAGATGACATATTTCTTAAAAATAAAATTATGGGCCCTGGCTGCAACCCAGCACATGCCTGGGTTTTATGCCATACTGTTTTTGATTACTATAGCTTTGTAGTATAGTTTGATATCCATAGCATGATTCCTCCAACTTTTTTTTCTCAGCATTTCTGTGGCTATTTGGGGTCTTTTGTGGTTTCACATAAATTTTTGGAACATTGTTCTAGTCCATGAAATACTCTAATGCTGGCCTCATAGGAATTGCTTTGACTCTATAGATTGCCTTGGATACTATGGACATTTTAATGATAACTAACAAAGTCATTTGTATCGAACGTGATCGCTTCTAAACATTCAATGTAAGTCATAGTTCTTTGGAATTACTCT
The DNA here is from genome assembly GCA_004027735.1 of Carollia perspicillata. Taxonomy (NCBI): domain Eukaryota; kingdom Metazoa; phylum Chordata; class Mammalia; order Chiroptera; family Phyllostomidae; genus Carollia; species Carollia perspicillata. The sequence goes on from PVKM010001166.1 coordinate 18,472, forward strand.
TTTTATTTGTACACCTTTTTAACCATTATACTTACAAACTCAGGTATCTCATAATCGGGCCTATCCAGTACTAAGAGGAAAGTTAGGGGTAAATCTCTGAGAAGTCAAAATAGATGTCAGTAAATCTGGCCACTAAGCTAATGAACTCTGTTCCTGTTGGATGTTATTTTCACCTATTATCTCTCTCATTTGTTTGTTTGCTTCATTATTTTTAGAATACTATAATGTCCACCAGAGATTATCATACTGGTAGAGAAAAAGAAAGAGAGAGAGATTCTAATCTGAATACAACACAATTCCCATAGTCCACCCTTCTCTAGTCTTCCACATTGAGATCAGTGTTAGCTTTCCCAAGGACAGAAGTATGTTCACGACACTGCTAAACTGCAAATGCCTGATTTCTTTTCCTGTCACCACTGCCTCCCTCTGAATTCCTGGCAGATTGTCACTCCTTAGTACCCTCCTGCAAAGCTTAGATGCAACCTTAGAATTTTCTGTAGAGTGGGCTGGATGATCACACCAATTGATGAGAGTTAGTGGTATATGAGATGAAACCTATTTGCCATTGTCAGCCTGTTATATGAAATAGAAATTTTTCAAGGCATATATAAGACCTATACAATTTAATTCAAGCCTCCTGTTTTAGCCTCCTCTACATGTGTGCATATGAAACATTATGTTCACCCATCTGGTGAGAACCATTCCTTATGAATTGCTTAGATTTCTGCAGTTAAAGCATTTCACTTTTTTATTCATCAACTCATCCTTTTCCAAGTGCGAATGTTACTACCTCTGACAGCTTTCCATATATAATTGCTTAGTTTTTTAACTTTTAGTTCCATAGCACTTCGTACACTTTAAAGTACTTATACATTGTTTTAGAGTTGTTGGTATAACCCTCTTCTCCCCCAGACAGAATTCTCTGTAAAGGCCAGGATCTTATTTCATTTTCTCCATCTCCAGCGCTGTATTAATACACACATACTCAATAAATACTTAGTGAATGATAAATCTGTTTATTCAGTCAGCAGATATTGATTAAGCATCAGCTGTGTACCAAGTATAAAATATGTTGTAATAGATACAGATTAAGCAACAGTAAATTGTTCTAATTTAGATAAGAAAGCTATTTGAATGATACGATTTTAAGCTATAATTTAAATGACCAGAAACAAACTACAAACTGGAGATAGGACATTTACAAATCATATAAAAGAATAAGAACTAAGTTTCCTTGTATATAAAGAACGTCTAAATTGAATAAGGAATACTAGCCTTTGATGCAATTTTTAAAATGGTCAAAAATACGAAAAGAAAATTCAGGTGACTCTTCAACATATGAAAACATGTCCAATTTCAGTTACAATTGAGAAATACAAATGAAAACTACACTGACTTGCCATTTTTCTCTTATCAGATTGTCAATAATCTAAAATGTTTGGGAAGACGCTAACTTGGTGGATTTGGGTGGACAGGACTAGCACCCTCACACTTTGCTGGTGAAGTATAAGTAGGTACAACTTCCGTGAAAGTTCATTTGGTAGTAATCTTCAGAATTACAAAAACATATATCTTTCGATTTTTTTGGAAGTTTACCTGATGAGTATATTTACACAGTATAAAATAAATTATATATGAGCTTTTTATGCAACATATTTTTAAATAGCAAATGGTTGGAAAGGACCTAAATATCTGTCAGCAAGAAACTAGTTAAATAAATAATGGTGTTACAGTAGAATACCACACATTTATATTTTAAAAAAAGGAAACTGTGTAATCAATGGTTTTCATAGGTGTAGCCTAGCTTGGCAATGACTGAGAACTGTGTACAAGAGGCCAGAATAGCTGTAGTTCTTCTGTTTAGGAAAATGTGAGTTGAGTGGTAGAGTTTAGAATAGACAAGGAACGTAGAATTAGCACTTGAGAACCCTAATGGCAAAGAACTTTATGTCTTTGGTCTGGCAGATTCATTCGAGTAACTTGGCTTAGCAATGACTCTTTTTATTTTATTTTTCAATTAACAGTTTATGTTCAATATTATTGTATTTTAGTTTCAGGTGAACAGCATAGTGGTTAGACAATCACATACTTTAGAAAGTGTTTCCCACAAGATTTCCAGTACCCACCTGGCATCAGGCACAATTATTACAGTATTATTTACTACACTCCCTGTGCTGTACTTTATATCACTATGACTGTTTTCTAAGTACCAATTTGTACTTACTGATCCCTTCCCTTTTTACCCAGTCCCTTAGCCCCATCCCCCCGCAAATGGCAACCATCACTCTGTCCTAACTGACTGTTGCAAGGAGTGACTGTTCTGATTTTTCTACTCGTGTGTCCAGAAAGAGGAATGAAAATGTAAGCTCTAAGTCATAGGGATCTCTTTGGTAAAGACAGTATACCTATTCAGTTTTAGAGTATGTAAGTCACTGTGTCTTCTGTTTCCTTTATTTTTACTCTTCCCACACTAGGTTTTGGTCTTTTCATTGGTAGTAACATTCTTCAAGTGAAAATGCAATTAACTGAGTCTTTAAGCAGTTTTTCTCACTGCTTGTTATAAAATTTGCTTAAAGTTGGAGAGCAGTTTTTTGTTTCTTTAGAATTCATTATTTCTTTTTACACTGTAATCGTAGATGGCATTCCTGCCCTTCTTTTACGTAGAAGTTATTAGTCCTTTTTCCATCCTTCCCTTCCATGTGGAGTGCCAGCATTGTTTCGTCCAGGGGAGCAGACTTCTGAGGTGACATTAATACATAAAGCCAGTGTTCAGTTTTCAAGATTTTCAACTTGAGTGTTTTAAAAATTGTGCTCTTCTTACACTGGTCTTTCCCAGATGGCTTATTCTCTCCCATTTTCTTTGCATCTCCACTAAAATATCACTTTATCAGGAATGTCTTCCTTTGTCACTTCATATAAAATAAAACCACTCTCTCTCTGGATCATCTCCTTTTACTGTCTGATTTTTCTTCAGGGTACTTTTAATACAGCATCTATCTCTACCAGAATGTCAGCTCAGTGAGAGAAAGGGACTTGGACTCTTTTGTTTTCTGGCATACAGTGGGTGCTCAATAGTTATTTGTTGAATACACAAGTGAATGAATTATATAGTATGTGAGTTAGATGTGAAACTCAGTTAAGTTGCATTAATTAATACAAATAAAAGAACAGCTTATTTTTAATTTACAGTCAATGGTCAAACTTAAGTTTATACTTACAGGTAAGTTCTGTCAAGTTTAGAATAGAGAAATCATCTTCTGGCTTCTTTTTTTTTTCTTTGAATTGTTACCAACACGCATATTTGCTTCACACAGAAATTTGGTATGTGGCGATTTACCAAAACGGATAGGCATTGGCGATCACTCATCATCATCTACTTTATAAATCCAGACCTTTCTTTACCATTAGCAGTTTAAAAACAATACCAACTAAACTCTGGTTATTTGTATTTTGCTCGGGCCAAAATATAGTTATGAGTAAAGATTATGAATAAAGATTAAACAGGTAGTCCAAAACTAGCTGTGTCAGTTATCAGGTATGCCCTTGAATATTGGTTGTCATGAAGTCTTAAGAGTAGAAATAGTCATATTTCCATTTAGGGAATGCCAAAAAAGGATAAACTATGCACAACTAAATCAATAACAATAGCTCAGTAAAGGAGAAAGCTTGTGCTTCCAGTTAGAGGGGCATGTAGTTTTCAGAGGCCCATCCATGTCCCTCGTCCTTTGATTTTGATTCTGTCTCCTAAGTGCACTGCCCTCTTCTTTCCTGTCCAGTCATCAAGCCCTGCTCTCTTCACCCCAAGAACTGCTAGCCTACAGCATATTCTGAGCCTCAGTTTCTTCAGTGTTGTAGAGCTCTACTACTGCAGAGGCCCTCAAATGACTCCAGCAATTCATGACAGTGCAGTGGATGTTTATTATGTTCAGTTCATTACACTTTGGTTCTCTGTCTTAGTTTTTCAGCCACAACAGTGCTGTGACAGATGTGTGCATGTTGTAGATGACAGCAAATAACATTTTTTCAATGACGCAATGTAATTACAAAAGATAGTAATGAATCTTCTGATCGCTAGTGGATCATGACACAATAGTAATTATATTTACAATGGTGCTTTACAACTTACAGAAAATTCACTGCCCGTGTTGCATCAGATTCTCACAACAGCCCAGTGAAATAGTTATCAGCTCCCATTCTGGTGCCTGAACTGAGGCTCAAAGTGGTTTAGTAACCATGTGGGTTTTTGCTTTCTGTTGTGCCATACCGAGAAATAAGAAATGGTTCCAGTCATAGGAGATGTCTTATTTAGATTGTTTATTTGTGGTACAGCTTTTCTCTCAGTTTTGTTTATTTCTGACCTAGTGGAGGTGGAGGATGGTCCCTCCCACCCCATCAGAGTTTGTTTACTTTACCAGAGTAAATTTTTACCGAATCGTATTAACTCTCTTCCACAGTCAACAAGTGAATGGGTAGTTTATAAATGTGAAATAGTTTTCATAATGTAAAACTAAAGCAAAGATGTTCTTATTAAACTGAGTAAACTGACTAGTTATCAATGCTTAATTTTTAATGTATCTTTTTTGTGTGTAGAGTTGAGAGTTTTTCATGTATTTTTATTATTGTTAGATTTAAAGCATTTAGTTACCCTTTTCAGAGAAATATTTAAATCTTTGTTTTATAATTCTAGGCCTCGAAAGATTTCACATCATTTTAAAAATCTGAGTATATGTTAATGCTAGGTCTCTTGGGTAGAAAAACTTACAAAATTGTTTTTTTCTTGAAGAGTATATTTAGTTTTCATTTTTATTAAAGGATTAAATTTTTATCACTAATAAAATTTTCAATGTCTTGTCAGTATTTTAGTTTCTTATCTAATCTTACTTTCTAAAAAATTAATTAAAATTGCAATAAAAATTTACAAATTTATTTTTTTCATTTTAATGAATTATATGTGTTCTATATATAAACTGTCACAGCATGAAATCAGTGTTTTGCCTTGATTCATTCCAAATCTGGGATTTCTATCACATTAAAAATTAGAAACATTAATAGAGACTGGCAGCTTTAAAAGCACACTTTGCTTCTTGACAATTTAGCATATTTCTCTGAGTGCACAGGACTTCAAGACCCTTCAGTTCACTAATAAATTTATTAACTCAAACTTAAAAGAAGTGAAAAGTCTCTCTTTCTTTCACTCTCCCCATGGCCAGCCTGCTAAAATAGATTATTCATGCTTATTTGATTCAGGTAGGCTTTTGCAAGCTTCCCTACTAGGCCTGGGAATGTGGTACATTGAGGCCTTTTCAGAGGCTTCTGACATAGACCAAGCTTTTATTGCATGGTGTTTTATTATTACCAAATCCTAGTCTCCACCCAGTTTGTAGGCACTCTGCTTATTCTTTTGAATCAGGAAAGGTTATCACCTACCTTAATCCATGCAGCAGTATGGATTAAGGACACCAGTGTGCCCCAGGATTCTCAAAGAGGATCCTGGAAACTTCTTGTTTCTTCTTTTTTTGCTGTCTTTACTAAATTCTATTGGGCCTTAGAGGGATTTGCATCTGAAATGGGCAACCTGGTGTTTTTCTCAATGAAGACATCAGATCAAAGTTCAGTTAGTCAAGGCCTTTCTAAAACATTAAGGGGGCCTGGACTTACACAATAAAAAGATGAGCTCTAGCAGAGATTGCAGTAAAAACATTCTGAACTATAATCCGGATAAAGAATAGATTATAGGCCAAAGAACAGACCTTGTTTAAATTGCTTTAGACTAATAACTTTACATTTTAAAATTTTACACCTTATTTTTAAGAAACAAACTTTCACGTCACACAGTTTACTAGTCAGTATTTTCATGGTAAACAGATGAATTATCTTTTGGGAACTATATTTCTGTATATTGTATTGGAAAGATTAAATTAAGCCAATTAATAGGTCTCTTTCATTAACGAAGAGTACCTTATGGAGGGATGAGCAATCATTTTATTTAGCAAATAAATATTAAAGCCACAGACTGAATCTGAGACTAATGTTTCTACTAGGCTTAAATGTTTTGTATCCTCTGTTACTGTATAATGTGATGTTTACAGGCATTTAATTTACGAATATGAATCCTTAAAGTCTTAAAGATGCAAATATCTAGTCTTGAACAAATGTCTGTTTCTAATCTACATTACAGAGTTGTTAATTCCTTAGTAAAATATAGTAAGATCCTATTGTGTATAATTCTTCAATTTCTGAAGAGGCTCCCTAGTTTGTTGAATGTTGCAAAGCGTGTCTGTTTTGTAGCATTCAGGACAGTTGAAATTATGTAAATTGAGATCAGAGATTTCATTAGAAACTAATGCCAGGTGGAACCTGTTCCTAGCTCAACTTGGATAGAGGTGTATATATTTCTCATGTGCTGAAAGAAAGAAATCAGCCCAGAGCTCCTAACAATATAAGAATAATGTTACATTACTAGGACTTTACTATCCTATGTAAATAAATTCAGCATCAGTAGTTATTAGAGATTCTTAAGAGAAAACTAATGTGTTGGCGGAATTGTCAGTGATTCTGCCAGATTTCTGATTTATCTGTTGCAGCTTACATATATTCCCCCACTTTACGTTGCGCTTTGTTCCCAGCTGGAGGACCCTGGTACACTGTATACTGTACGCTTAGTAGTGTTTGTAAGTAATGTTGAACATACATACAGACTGTCCGGGGAGAATTTAGCTTCAAAGTGATGCTCAGTTTACTATACTTAAGTAGCTACTTTCTTCTGGGCCCCTCACCATGAATTAATTTGGCTTAAGTTTTCACTGAGTCTTTGCTACTACATTATTTGTCCTTAAAACCTGGAGTTTAAAAAAATAATTAAGACACGTATATTAAACTTTTTAATTGAAGAAGGTATACAGATTCATAAAAAAACTAAAGAGGTCTTAGATTTCTAGGAAACTTAGGGAACCACCGGGAGTAAAGAAACATGGGAGATGAAAAGATTGATTTCTAACTACATAGATTAAAATAACGAAGGTTTTGTATATGCTTCTTTGAAATTTAATGCCTGTGTACATCAGCTTTTTCTTATTTGCATTAAAATGCATAAATAGATCAGCATTTTTCTAAGTGTAGGACAATAAATTGTATTTTTAAAAATATATTTTTAACAACAAATATGGGTTTTATTAATAGGCTGGACCAGTATCATCTTCAAGATTTGGTCACTATTATGATGCATCAAAAAAAATACCACAAGAACTACTTAAGGCTTCAAAATGGCATGGATTTTTTCTTCCAGAAAAAGTACCTTCAACTGTTAACATAGAATCCTGGTAAGTTCATGACCCAATTTTGATTTCAAAGGTTGATAGAATACATTTTTACTATGTTCTTTGAAAGAATGCATATCAAAAGTATTTCTCTTAGTAATAGATATTAGAATCTACATAATATGTAACCTTAATTGTGCATATTTGTGCAAGTGTTTCTTGTTATTTCATTATACAGTAGGGTGGGGAAAAAGGAGGTTTACAGTTCATATGGAAAAATACAATAATGAATAAACAATAATACAAAAATAAACTTGCTTTTATGTACTCACAACTGTTCTCACTCTGGAAACCAACTGTTCTCACCCTGTACACAGTTTATTTTTTGTGGCTTTATAACTGTTGGACATGCTGTTACCCCTTAATTTGCAACTTAAAAAGTCTGGACACCAAATTGTAATACCTGTTGTTTTTATTTTCAAGAAAATGTGAAACACTTCTGAATCAGAATCTCTGAGTTATAAATGCAAATAGATGCCTAAATATTACTTATTGATAACAATAGCAGCGAAATAGTATAAAGTAATGTTATTGTTCCATGTTTTTCAATAAATGCTGTTTCAGAATTTAAACACGTGCATGTTTTCCAATATTTTATTTATTATGGTTTTCTATTTCCAGCAATGCTGTAAATAAAACAATCTATTCTTTTAGATGACTTAAGAGAACTAAGGGTTTGAGTTTTACAGTGAAGAGTTTTAAGTATTAAACCAGTGCTACTAATTTAAGGCAAAACTTTGGAAAGTACAGTACCTGACACTGAATAATTTATAAAAGTTAAGAATATTTAATTTGATTCTTATTGCAGTTGGATGAAAGGAAGGTGGTCCACGGAATCTGTTATCACCTCTGTTTTCTTTCGCACTGTAAAACCAGTATTTGCAAAGTGAGATCAGTTATTAAATGGAAATTTAACAGACAGGAAGTTGTGAACTGAAATGACTAAAAAATCCATCATCTCTTTCCTAGAAATATTACATAAGAATTTAGTGAAGACTGTCCTAATTATTTTTATTAAATCTGTTTGGAAAAGAAATTCTGCACCTCGTCATGGTGTTCTCTAGCCTGTTAACGAGGGACTGCTGTGTACGCTTCACCTTTGTTACCCGTCCTATAAAAGAAGTATTCCCATTTTCCAGCAGAAGATACCGAAATTCACTGAAGAGATGTAGCTGACGCTCAGCAGCTTCAACAGATTTTCATGTCCTTCACCTTTACCTACCTGTGTCATGGAGGACAGAGTGCTGACAAAGAAATTTATAAAAATCTGGGTTTTGTTACTGAGCTTGTCCTACTGTTAACTTTGGGCAGATCCCTTAAATTCAGTGAAAATCAATATCTTTCTGTGAAAAATTCAAGTCTGGAGGAATTTATTCTACCTACCTCACCAGTTTTTTGTGTTAAGTTTGAATGATTATATTGATTTTACTAGTGCCTAATTTTTGTTATTCAGTGAAGCAGACAAAAATATATACAAGCCCGGGAAGGTCAAAATAACTTTCCCAGCCCTGGCTGGTGTGTCTCAGTGGATTGGGCGCAGTCCTGTGAACCAAAGGGTTGCCGGTTTGTTTCCCAGTCAGGGCACATGTCTGGGTTGCAGGGCTGGAGGTGGTAGGGGGGTGCGGAGGGTGGGGGGCAGGGGTGCACAAGAGGCAACCACACATTGATTTTTCTCCCTTCCCCTTTCTTTAAAAATAAATAAATAAAATCTTTAAAAAAACAAAAAAAAAATAACTTTTCCCTGATTTCTTACTCAAAGTCAGTTCTTTCTGACTCAGAAACCTTCCTTAGCAATAATGCTATACTATCTCCATTCATGGGCAATGCAGGAGAAATAAAAAATGTAAAATGTACGTTAAGTATGATGTAAGTCAATAAAAAATAACTTGATGATACTTTGTAATTAAATGTATGTATATATTAAGCATAAAACTTTTTCTAAGCCAGAAAGTACAAGGTTTTTGTTCATTCATTGGACAACTAAAGGGAGGAGGAATTAACACTTGTCAAAAACCTGGTCTGTGTCAGGAACTGTTCCAGGCGTTTGATCGCGGAATAACTAATTCTCCCAGCAGCCTTCCAAGAAAAATAATATTGTCCCAAAGTTTTAGGAAATTTGAAGTCAGAGACGCTAATTAGCTTTCCGGTCGCTGACTGACTCTCAGTGACTGTGCTGACATCCAAACCCAAGTCTCCTGAACCTCCGCACTTTCCTGGCGAGGCAGCCGCGTTCGCTGCCGCGGTAAGTGGGCCGCGCGTGAGGCTGGCACCGGGAGAACGACACCTGGACCGGCTGTGGGAGCCCAGCCTCCTACCCTCTCTAAAATACATTTTTCAGAATCTTTTTTGAGAACTCGCATTTCTGCACACAAAATAGGAAAATTTATAGATTTTAATTATCAAGGCAGTATTTCATTTCATAATGGTTAACCAATAATTCATTTATTTCATATTAAACTTAAATGCTTAATTAAATGTAATTAAACTTTAAACATGTAATTAAATTAATTTTGAAAATGGATACTTTACCATGTGAGATTTATTTTCATTTATGAAAAGCGTGTGCTCATCTCACTAAAATGAACCTTACTGGTTCATTTATAAAATAATAAAGCTTAGCCTTACAGTTGTCTATACTTTTCCTATAATTAAAACTAGAGGACATAGCTGTACCCTACTATCATATGTGAGGGTATAACATATAATTCCATAATTTCTAAAGGGACTATTGAAACATGTAGAGGTTTGTTATTTTTTTGCAGTAAGAAAAACCGAAGGTCACTTAGAATTTGGATTAACTAATTGTAAATTATTGGTAGGTTTGACTATAGAACGTTTCCATTCATACCGTGTATCCTGTCAAATTAAAGCATCGGTACAAAAACCTGAGATGTATCACAATAACAATAATGTTATGCGGTTGATTTTGTTTTGATATTTTGCTGTCATAAATTAGATCATCTGAGTCACAAAACAATGAATGATACGAAAATAAACTTTGAGAATAATTCTGTAGTCAAAGATTTTTTTAAATCTGACATTGTTTTGAATTAAGCTTTACTAACAAGTGTGCCCAAACACTCTTCTGTTTTCTTATGAGATTCCTCATTCTTCAGCACACGATAGTGCCTCGACTTTCTTATTTACTGACGAATCTGCCGACATACTCCTTAACCTACTGTTACAGACTGATTGTTGGTGTGCCCCAAAGCCAGATGTTGAAGTTCTAATTCTCAGTGTAATGGTGTTTGGGAGGTCATTAGGGTTAGATGAGGCCATGAGGGTGGAGCCCAAGTTTGATAGGCTTGGTGTCTTTCAGAAAGATTGAGAGACACTGAGCTCACACTTTCCTCTTGGGGTCACATCCAGGAAGGGCCATGTGACCACGCAGTGACAAGGTGGCCGTCTGTAGCCAATGGGGAGAGCTCTCTCCAGACACTAAACCTCCTAGCACCTTGATCTTGAACTTAGTCTCCAGAGCTGAAGTGAAATAAATACCTGCTGTGTAAGCCACCCAGTCTGTCTTATTTTGTTATGGAAGTCCAAGCTAACTAATACACTGACTATACTGTAAAATACCACTTTTTTAAATTATAGATATGTCAGGTCTTGAATATTGAGTTCATATGCAGTTTGTAGTAAATAGAATAAATTTATTTTGGTATGTTTCTTTGAAATTCAGGATTTTATTTTGACATCCTAACGATAGCTAGTAGTGTCTTATATTAGCTAAAAGTTTTGTGTTACGTTGAATGAACTGAATTCTGAGACAAGCAGTTATCTTTCCAAGAAAAAAAAAATCAGTAGAAAGAGGCTACGTGTAATACTTAAGATTTTAGAAGTCATTTCATTTTTCTTCTGCCAAGTTTCCTTACCAGCTTAAATGGAACCTTGTTATAAGCCTTTTGTAATAATATTTTCCTATTGAAATCATAGTTATGCTCCCCTGCTTTCCTGCTTAACTTTTGTTTTACTTCTGTCAGAACACAGTGCATTGTGCTATAATTATCTGGCTTGTCTACAATCTCATTTTCCCTCTCAAGCACTGGAAATCCTGGAGGAAAGGTTTATGCTTTCTTTATCTATGTATTCCCTGGATCTAGGACACAGGTGTTGAGTTGAATGTTGGTGAATTAGTGGGCCAATGCACAATGTATGGTAATAATTCTGAGTAACTATATATAGCCTTGCTCTTAATATAAAGATTTAGTGGCATAAAACCAATAACTGAAACATAGCCATGTAAGAGTATATTTTATTTCAACAATACATATCCCTTAGATCAAGAAGTGGAGAAGCACATTATATTGAGAAATTACCAATAGAAAATTAACTCATGAGAAAGGAATTTCGGAAGAGTTTCTAGCTAAGACTAAAAGTTTAGAACAAAAGTCATGAAGTTATAGAAATATACTACAAACAACTTTATTAAAAGAATACAGTGAGGGATGTACTAATACTAATATCTGAAGTGGGGGAAAGGCAACATGTAAGTGTAAGGAGGAATTTGACCTGTCTGCTTACCTGCTGGTGGTATAGTTAAAATACAGAGATAATATCTGAACACTTATAGAGAGAATTAATATCCTGAACCTTTTCTAACATGAATTCAGAGGTTAATTTCAGTTCCAGAAACAGAAATCTGTGATAACTGGTCAGATAAGCCCACGAAAGACCGCCAACTAAATCCCCTGATTGGACTATCTAAAAGGCTCACAGTGCACTTAGTATTTGAAAGGCAGGAGAGAAATGCCAAAATTAAAACAAAAATTATTATACTTATAATTCTGTTTACATGTGTTTATTAATAAAAAAATACTCTTGTTTTCAGAGTGAAAAAATATTTTCATCAGCGTACTTCTTCACACCCCACAGTAGTTTTCCTCAGTGAGCGATGGCAGGGCCAGCACAGAGCCGCCGGGGAGATGTTCGGCACACTGTTAGCCATGTTCACCTGCGGGTGGCGAATTTCGGATGTCTTTTTCTAGTCTTCATATGTTTCATGTATTTGAATTTTTATGATGAACAAAAATTTTGGTAATGTAGAGGTATTTCAAAAAAGCAGGAAAGCCTAATCATTTGGGAGTAATATCATGAAATCCTTACTTCGTATCTCTTATCAAACTACATTTCTAAAGCATTAAAGATTTAATGCCCTGGCTGGTGTGGCTCAGTGAATTGAGTGGTGTCCTGCAAACCAAAAGGTCACTGGTTCAATTCCCAGGCAGGGCACATGGCTGGGTTGCAGGCCAAGTCCCCTGTTGGGGGCATGCAACCAATAAATGTTTCTCCCCCTCTCTTTTGCCCTCCTTCCCATCTTTAAAAATAAATAAATAAATAAATAAATACTTTTTTTAAAGAGTTAAAGATGTGAATATAATAAATGAAATTATAGAAGTACTCGAAGAAAATAGAAGAGAATGTCCTAAACTCTTGGGATGGTGCGGAAATCTCGGTAAATATATATGGTGATCTGATCTATGACCTTTGTCAATTTGAAATAGGCAGGACTCTTTGAAGGAATACTTGATTCAAAGGAAAGGAGGAAATACACTTGTAACATCTCTTTAGGTTTAGATGTGCTTAAAGAGTAACAAATGACAAGGACATGCTGAAAGGATACAGAAGCCAGTTCAAGAGAGCTCCCACTGACCAAAGGGGAGACAATGCAAGCATCAAAATGAATAACGATAGTAATGGATCATAGCTAGCACTGAACAAAACAGGAAGCCACAAGGAGGCACTGATGCAAATCAATGTATGAATAAATAAGTCATTGGGAAACAAGTTATTGCATAGCCTCAAAGTGCCTCCCCACAAAATGTTTATTGACTACAAAGAGGGAAGAATAATTTTGTAGTAGAGAGGCCTGGCAGACATCACCTTCGTCGAGTTAACCGTTACCAGTGAAGGGACAAACTGAAATCATGTATCACCTCGTAACATGCAGTGAGAAGAACTCGGCAACCCTTGTGCGGCATTCCTACCAAATATACACAATCTAAACTGAATCATGAGAAAACATCGGTCAAACCCAAATTGGGAGCATTCTCCCGAATACCTGATCTGTAATCCGCGAAAGTTTTTAAACCGTAAAAACCAAAGGACTTCCCGATTCAAGGAGGCTGAAAAGAGACTTGACAACTGAATACATGTTATTTATTCTGGATTGAGTCACTTGCTAGAAGGGATGATACTGAGACAAATGCGAGACTTGAATAGGGTCTGAGGATTAAATGTATCAGTTATGTCAGTATCCTAAGTTATATTATAACCAATAATATGGTTATATTATTGTTAAACAGGATAATGTACTTGTTTGTAGGAATTATACCCAAATTATTAAGAAGTAATGGGTCATCATGTCAATAACTTATTGGTAGAACAGGGAAAACAGTTTTTGTTCTATAGTTACAACTTTTTTTGTAAGTTTGAGATGAAAATTTTTAAAAAATATAAATCTATGCATATATCTGCATATATATTAATATCTTCAATATATTTAGACCATTTTTAAATTGATAAGAACAAGTTGAGTACCCTAATACAAAATAGGCAAAAGTTCAACTGTATGTTCTCAAAAGAAGATAAAGAAATAGCTAATAAGCCTCACTAACAGTCAAAGAAATGTAGACAAAAACCAGAGAGAGAGCAGTTCTCAAGTATCCAATATTGAAAATGGTAATGCTGCGAGTTAAAGACGATGTAGAGAAACACAGCCTCCCATGTTGGTAATTGTGGGAGGGTGCATTGCGAAAGCAGCTCCATCCAGGAGAGGATCGCACCGTCAGAGTGCACATTGTTACCATTTTTGCCATCATGCCAGTTCCAGGAGTTTATCATAAAGAAATAGTAACACAAGTGAACAAAGAATGATCACCGTAACTCTGTGTCATACTGAAAATTTGGAAGAACACTTAACAGTTGTCAGTATAGATTAGTTAAATAAATTATACTGCATCTAAAAATGGAATACCTTGCTTGCAAAGTAAAAAGATTCAAAAAACTATGAAAATAATATAACATATATAATATAATGTATAATATGTAACATATTTGCAGAGAGTAATGATTTTTCATAAAAGAGTACAACCTCTCTCAATAATATTCTTGTCAGACAGTGGATTGTTTAGCCTATGCATGAAGTTAAGCATCAAAAAGAAAAAATCAATAAATGACAGCCTTCAGGGTAATAGTAATGTAATTCTTAACTTGAGAATTGCTTGTGAATAGACTTCACGGTCTTTATAGTCACATGCAAAATATATGCTAATATAACTGTAGCTCAGCAAACTATTTTACACAGTTAGTCGAAACATTTGATACTATGCCTATTGTGTTATATCTCACTGTCATAGGTGAATACCTGAAGTATATGTGTAATTAGATTTTTGGCAATACAAATCATATTTTCTCAATAATTTAAATAATAATGTCAAAATGTGTCATCTTCACTTTAAATTAATCTTAATTGGTAATAATAACTGTTTTTCTTCCTAAGTGTTTCTATCAAATAGTTAAATCAATATTTAAATGCACCAGAAGTTCTGATTTTTTAAAACAGCAACGAATCATTTTAGTGAGAAAAATTATTCCTAAAAAAGAAAAAGAAATGTCATTCTTGAACCATTTAATTTTAAGTCAAAATGGACAACAGGGATTATCCAGTGCAAATGATTCAGTGCACAAATGAAAAAAATTTGAAACCTAAAACAGGAAAATTAGAGAATTTGCCTCCTATCACACATTTTAGCTAGAGTTGTTGCTATAGGTAGAACTATAGGTAGTATCTTAAGCATACTGTTCGCTGTGCTGTTCTGGTATTTTTATATATTTATAAATCTATACTTTTTAATGTAAAATTTTCTTCATAAGTCATGCACCAAGTTAATAACGAGTGAATATCTTATTGGTACAACTAAGAGAAACATCGTCCTAAAACTATACACCAGAGTACTTTATTTGACTACCTTTAATGGAGCCCTGTTCAGACCCTGTCTTGGCTACCTTTGTATTTGAACCCACAGACTTTTCCTTGAATTTGGATCTCACTCTGAGGCTTTACCTTAGTTTAGGCAAAGAGGAACTGGTAGTGAGAACTTAAGTTTTGAGTGTCACTTAATTGTTGTATAGCCTTGGGCAAATCACTTAGCTTCTAATGGGTCTTAATTTTCTCAATCATAATGTGGAGCTAATGACTATACTAACCTCTTAAGGACATTGTAGTGATCAAATATTGTGACTGATGCACTAGGTTTTGAGTATTTATTATGTACCAGACATTTTACCAATCAATAAAATTAAAATTGAAATCAAGTAGTTTTGTTAGAAACAAACTGAGCTTAATATTATTATCCAAGTAAAAAATATCACTCAAATTGTTCATTTTATATACACATTATTTTATTTTTGTAGTTTACCTTTTCACAAATAAAGTCTTATCTCCTATTACCCAAGCTTTTTTGTCATTGGCACATTTATTCTTTGATCATATTAAGATTTGTAAGTATTTCTTTGTTTATCATTTGAGAACCTGAGACATAATTATCTATTATCTACTTGATTTCTTTCCTGGATATACTACAACTGATTCATTTTCTTACAACAGATCTTTTTAATCTTCCTTAATGAGATTGAATGACAAAATTACTTTTTACAAGAAAACCAGTGCCATTTGTTGATATACATTAAAGTTCTCTGATGCAAAATGTCTATTAGACCGCAAGCTGATATTGATAGGCACAAAAAATTTTTCTATCAACTCTTTAAAAAAAGAAATGTTAAACTTGCCCTGGCTGATGTGGCTCAGTTGACTGGAGCATCGTCCCACATACCAAAAAGTTGCTGATTAGATTCCTGGCCAGGGCACATGTCTACTTTGTGCGTTCCATCCCTGATCAGGGCACATAAGTAGTCAACCAGTCGATGTTTCTCTTTCACATCAATGTTTCTCTCTCTCTCCCTCTCTCCCTCCCTCTCTTCCTCCCTTTCTTCCTTCCTCAGGTGAGGATGAAAAATGAAAGTTAAGCTTAGTCATCAATATAGATTTACATTTGTGTCATTGGATTCCTTTTTCCATATTGTATATTAGCACAAAGAAATAAATGGTAACATAAACAGACACATGAATAGTGAACATGGAACAATGTTTTTAACTAAAGAAAATTTTAAATGCTTGATATTTACAGGTAAAAGTTAAATTTCTAATAATTATTTTTATATAATTTGTACTGTTATAGTTTTAAAGATATTGTAGAATCTCAAGATAGATCATTTTACTATAAAATTTGTTGAAAACTATGAAAGTCGTTAAAGAATGGACATGGTTTGAAATGTAGTGCCTTTGGAACATATTATAAATACTTTGATAACCTCACCTTTGGTGAAAGTCTGGAAATGTAAGGAGGCCAGGGTCATATTTGTAACTGGGTTTCCTTCTTGCCAATTTCTGTTTTATGAGTTACTAGACTGCTGAAGGGCAACAACAACAAAAAGACAACATCCTCAAAATCAAAGGGGTTTAATAGAAAAATTTTAGATAACAATAGATGATATTTATTCTCACCCAAAAAACATACTATTAAATGAGCTTGCTGACAAAGCAATATACTTCATGGAGATTAACAACACTTAATATTTTTAATATCGAGACCATATAAAATGATTCCATTTTAAATGATATAATTTTATGTATACAAAAATGAATACCCTCAATTTGTATACTTAAATGTATTGATTTTTTCCCCATTTTATTTTGTTACCCTGTATTTATTTTCCTAGAAATCTTACTTTGGAAAAATGTATTTTATTACTTAAAAAGTACTAAGCATTGTTGATTACATTATTTATGTGAGTATTTAATAAGGAAAGAGATTAAGGTATATTGGCGTTATGTTCATTTTTATTCTCATATCAAGAGAAACCCTTTACCTTTGAAGAGAATCCTAGATCTACTTATAGTTATCTTAACAGAGAGTAAGATGTAAAATAAATAACAGATCGTGTTGGTTGGGTAACTGATGGCAATTAAAACACTAAAATGTAAATTATATATGTGGTATTTAATAATGTGCCTTCAAGTAGCAAATTTATTACCAAGTACTTAAGGCAGATTTTATTATTGAACAATTTGGGGCAGAGGGGAAATGCTCTAAAATTTTTTCATGTGTGTGAAGTAATAATTTTCTTAGGTAGGTTCATTATTGGTGGCTTAGGGTGCATTGAATATATTCTTGGTCCACCCTCCTTTAACCCATAGTGACATTTGTCAAATGGTTGTCTGGAATTCACTTCAAAATCTGGGACCCTGGAGCAGATCTCACCCCCTGTGCAAAGCTAATTGACCCAGATAGGAATTAAATCTGCTGTGTTCGAACAGCAACACTTGTGTTGGGAAAAGTGAGCAGTCGAGCTAACCAGGACAAATATGTGCAAAGATATGAAGTAATCTCATCATTGTCTTTATGGAGTATCATTATTTATAGATACATTTTCTCACTCGTGGAAGTAGAAAAATGTGTCCATGTAATTCATTGTATTTTCAATGAAAATGGAGGAATAACTATATGAGAAAAAAACTGTACTGCCAAATCCTTGCATTGGAGCCATATTTGTTTTGTGAAGAACAGGATTCTTTTGTTTTGTTTGTTTGTTTGTTTTTGTTATATAACTATTTAGGGGTTATGCATGAATGTTCAATAAAACTTTTACAGAGATATGCATATATTTTGGCTGAACCACCTGCCATTGACTTTACACACTAAGCAGTCTGCTATATTTACTGGCTTTTATGCTCTTTAATGTTGCATGTATGCTTCAAAGCGTATTTCATTCTTTCTTTAGGGCATTTTTTCTGCCTATGTGATTCTGCCTAAAGTGGTTCTAGATCACTTTATCTAGAATCACAGTAAAGCAGATACTTTTGTATTTTTAAGGTCACCTACAGCATTTTCAACATTTGGCACTTTAAGGTTTATGAATTAGCTGTACTCCAAAACCTCATAGTCATGAAATTTAATGTTCAGCCATCACACACAGGTTGTCCATTATGAAGAATCTTACATTCAGTTAATGTTAAAGCAGATTTTCTTCACTCTTACTAAATTTTCTTTGAGATGTTTTATAGCATTTGCAAAGTATTTTAAAATAGTAACATTAATGTTACTATTCCTGTGCAAAATAATTTTAGATCATTTTATTAAATTTATACATTAGTTTTATTGTCTTTTCACAAATGAGATGAAGTTTACATTCACTTGTCTTCGTTTCTCTTAATTCAATTTTTGAATGAGTATTATTTTAGCAATTTGTTCTAAGAAAGTTAAAACTCTGATGGAAGATGAGCTCAGGTGATCAGCACATTTATTCAGGTATACATGGCATAGCAGTTCATTAACCGTGTGTTAATTATCTATAATTATTCCGGAAAAGCTGTAGTGGCTTCATCTTTTAAGTTGCTTCATTAAATCATTAATTTTCGTGGAGGTAACTAAGCTTGACATAATTAAGTCATCTCAGTCTCCACAGATTTTTGTCTTCCCATGAAGTCAAGAACACTGAGCGAGTTAATATAAGGCATTGTATCTTGTTCTCTGGATGTATTGACCTTATTTTTATAATTATTTATACCATTTTGGCTCATTTTTGTTATACTTAAATAACCTCATGAATGTGTATCTTTTAATTATTTACTGACTGTTTTAGCTTACACTTGTATTTCCTCTGTAATCAGCCCATTGATGTATTCGAACCACTTCTTACCGACAGTTCTCTGACCCATGGCTACATAGAGCTGCTTCGGTTTATGCAGAAAATCATTTATGAGGAAGGATTTGATGGATCCAATCCCCAGGTACTGAGTAACTTCAAAGCCTTTTATAATCACGTATGTAATGTTGTTTTCAAGCTCTCTAGGGGTACAGGCAGAAGGTCTTAGAATAATCAACAGTGAACAAGCTGTTTTCCAGGCAGAGAAGATACAAATAAGCAGACCACAGGCAGCCTTAGTGTGACTGTGAATGTTTATCCAGAATTTTAGCTGTGTCCTCAGTGAATGCCCACAAGATGTACATGGACACTGTGAACATGCATTACTTTAAAAGTATGTATTTATAACACCTGGAATTAAGAAGTAGTCACATTTTGAAAATTACTTTTAAATCGGCCTGTCTTACACTTTTCTGTCTAAATTTTTATACTTCTATCATTCAGACCTTAATTTCTAATTACATTATGAGTAAGAATTAATTATTTTAAGATTTTATTTTTATTACAGTATGCTTGCAGTTGCCTCAGTGAATAAAATGCATTTTTATTTGCTGTGTTAAAATATTTTATAACTTAACTATTTTTCTGTAGCTCAATTTTTAAAAGTGTCTCCAAATTACCACTATTAAAGTTGTTCTGGTTAGTTAAACTTAAACAAAATGAGAGAAATTTTATTCCTAGCAACCATACCTCTCAGAATTCCTCCTCAGTGATTTTAATTGCTATTGCTGCTAAAATGTTTGCATTTCATTTATATTAGTTTAGCAGAATTATTTCCCAAGCATTGTTATTTTTATTGAAGGACACAAAGAAGCCTAAAGTCTTATTTTTCGCATTATCAATTACATTTGCTCTTCATTCATCGATTGTAAAAGTGTTATTATAAACTTTACTGCTATATTTAACACTTTGTCCGTGCAAAATAAACATTTTTTAAATTTGTCTTGATCACCAGTTTAATAGCAGGTTGAAAATACTTATGTGTATCTGGTGAAGCACATTCATTTATAGATGGCATTTCGTGTATGTGACAGTTTTTGTGAAGGCCCTTGGTACACAAATGTAGTACAGTTTTGTCGTGCTCGTCGTTGCTCCATTTTTTGTCTTAGCTAAGATTTATGGGCAGCATGTCTTCTCTTTGGTGGCAGTGCCCGTCTGGAGAGGTAAATTGGTCCCTGACAGACACCTCTCCCCACACGCTGTGGTAACCATGGAAACGGGCATGTCAGAACAGATCCTGCCATACACTGTGCAGGGCTGCTGCTCTTGCAGGACCATGGCACATCTTCTAAGAGCAAGAAATTTAAAAGGAAAAATAAACGATAGCAAAAGGATACATACTTACATGTAACTGTACCTGTATATACACTCACATATATGTGTATGCACCACACATACATTCAGACAGCCCTTAATAAGGAAGCTGTTATTGAAATGGAATGAAAGGCTTGTTTTCTTAGTTGTTTATTGGAGTATGAAAACTATCCCATTTTCAATAAACAGTGTTTTATCTTGTGAATGTTGAGAGATAACACACTGTAGCTGGTTCCAGTCTCTGAACCAGAAGTTCTGTAACTATTGACTCTCAGAAAGACTGAATGGGGGTGGAGATGGACGTTTCCATGGCGAATACCAAGAAGGCTAATTTTTTTTAATTAAATAAAGATATAGCAGTAAGTTATTAAAATAGTACATTTGCAGTTTTGTTGGAACTCAAATACAGTTAAGGAATCTCCATATTGTTAAGCTATAGATGATATCATTTACTAAATTTCCAAGTCTGTACATCTATCTCGGGAACTGTAAATAGTTCAGGAAGTCACAACATGAATCTCTCAGTCACTACATAAAAAAAAAATTCTTAGTCAAAATAATATTCTGATACTGAATGTGTCAAAAAACACAGAAAATTTGTAATTCAGCTTTTGTTTTTACAACTTACTGTCATATTTTTTAAAAATGTGTATTTCTTTTCTGGAACTATTATCTCAGTTACATTGTGATGTGCTATGCTTCTACTCACTTAAATATCTTATCTCTCATAAATTGTTTGGCTCGATATTTTCATTCTTTCCATTTGCATTTATCAGTTTATCTGTCAAAGTCACAAATCACCTGTAGTCAGTTACTCTCCCGATTCATTTTCGTTTCAGCAGGTACTTTTTGATACAACAGGGGCAGGTATTGATGGCTCTGGGTGGAAATAGAGCCAGCCTTTAGTTTGCTGAGATGTTGAGGGGAGAAACAATATGAAGCTGCCCCGCTTTGCCTTCCGATCTCATTCTAACACCTCAGTTTTTTTCTTAGAGTAAGTCTCTCGGTCTTTTTTCAGACCGCTCTTTCTGTTGGGAGCCTAAGTTAAGCTATAGTTCATAAGTTTTGGGATGAAGAGTGAACCTTTTTTTTTTAAATCCTCACCTGAGAATGAGAATACAGTTTATTTTAGAAAGGGGGTGGGGGGGAATGTCAATGAGAGAGTAGCATCACTCCGTTGCCTGCCACAGGGACCTGACGGGGATTGAACCTGCAACCGTTTTGGTGCACAGGTGATGCTCCAACCAACGGAGCTGCCCAGCCAGGAGGAAAAACAAACCTTAATTGTGCCTCTTTACTTAAATTCTGAGTTTCTAAGTACTACAGAAAAAGGAATAAATAACATCATATTTCACAGATATGTTCCACAAATTCACCAGAAACTTATTTATAATTCCAACATATGCTCCGGTACATCTTATTACTTCATTTCACTCAAGGAGTGCAGAAATAAGAAGAAAACTGTTCTGACCCATCTAGGATCATAACATACGGTATCTTAGGTGGTTGTCTATCATAACCTTCCTGCAATGAGAAGAGGAAAATCGGACTAGCTGCCTCGATAGTAGTGTCATCATGCCTCAGGATCTCAGAGTCAGGGAGATTTTTCAACTGTGCTTAGATTAAATTACTCTTTCTGTTCTCTCATTCTTGAGTTTTCTCCAAGATGTTGTGTCACGTCACATATTCGAAGGATTATGTGGTCTCATAGAGCAATGTTCTATTCTTTGTGTTGTAGAGATGAGAAAACTGAGGCCTGAATAATGTGTGTATCTTAAGCTGAACCGAGGGTCTGTTGGGTCCTCAGTGCAGACCATGCGTCTCTGTCTTACTCATTTTACTAACTACTGCCCCCTAGGTTTTCCTCTTCTAATATTTCAGTGTTTTATTCATTTTGCCTACTTTTCTTTGTCAGTAAATTCTTGGAAAGGAAACATACAAATTCAGGTTTTATCTGTAATATCAAGGAGACAGATGTGTTGGGCAGGAAATAATTGGGTAATAAATCATATTTGTGGTATTTTATAGCAATAGCAAGGGATATATTTGAGGGTATAGTTTCATCAGAGTTCACACTCTAAATAAAGCTGCACATCTTCCGAGTCTTTGCTGTAAGAGAGAAATCTTGTTTTCCCATCGAATCATAGTAATGATTTCCCGATTGTTTCCGAGTGCCAGGTTTTGCAGAGATCTTCCTCCTTTGCCCAGAATTTTTGCTGGATTGCTCGAGAAAGCATTTACAAAACATTTGTTCAGTTAGAATAACCCAAACAGTAGAATTTATTATAAACATGTCTGTTGGCAAACACTTTCTGACAGTCCTGCTAGGTTTTATGTAATGGTTTTAAATGTTCTTTTTCCCAAGAAGTATCGGTCACTATAATTATGACCTTAATATCAGTAGCATTTTAAATTTCAAAAAAGTCAGTCAGTGCACATGATAAAATTAAATGGGGAATATTGAGCAAGTTGTCATTTATTGAAAGACTTACAGAATTTTGTAGTACTAAAAATGGTTTATGAGCACTCTAGTTTAGATTTTGTTTATTATCTCTGATTTGTTATATATTTGAACTGCCTCCAAAGGATTCTTAGAATAGTCACTATTAAAAGTTAGAAACAGTTAAAAGCTTGAGGCCTATGATACACATCAAAAATCTAAAAAGTAAAAGAAAAAAGCTATTGTAATCTAGAAGATTTTCCTTATGTTGCCTTATTATTGATATAGTACATAATACTTTTGACCATATCCACATTACCTCCTTGATTTGTTATAACGAAAATGAAGAAATAGCAAAAGTAAAAGAGGCATCCTTTGGTGAACAAAACTTAATGTTTTTACCTCTCCTCCACTTTCCTCTAGAAAAAACAGAAGAACATTTTGAGAATAGGAATCCAGAGCCTTGGCTCGCCTCTGTGGGGAGACGGCGTGTGCTGCACGGAGCACTGTGCCGGCAGTCACGGCCTCACAAAATTCCTCTACGTTCTCCGCGGTCTTCTGCGAACCTCGCTGTCAGCCTGTGTCATCACTATGCCAACACACCTCATCCAGGTCAGCACTGTCCAAAACCACTTTCCCCTCATTGTGATGCATAGTGAAGAGCAAAATAGAAATGCTTTAGGGGTCTGATGAATTATTTTCATAAGTCCCTTAGGTAAAAGGGATTTCAGGTGCTTAAAACACCAGAGCAGCAAAATATCTTTCAGTTTATATTATTAAGTCCTTGGGTGTTTGTGGTTTTAATATACAGTGAATATGTGGTAAGTCCAGCTTTACTCATTTTTTTCTTTGCTTTCTTGTGAACTTGATAGTTTCTTTGTGATGTACGGTTAATTTTGGTTGTGATACGTTTTAATTAATCCTGAAGTAGTCTAAACACAGGTCTTGAAGAGATATTTGTAGGCCTGTGTGCATAGCAGCATTTTTTGCAATAACTGAAATAGGGAGACAAACTAAGTATTCATCATGATGGACAAGCAAAATGTGGCATATATTGCAATGGAATATTACTCACCCTTAAAAGGGAAGGAAATTCTGACATATGCTACAACATGGATAAATCTTGAGTACCTCATTCTAAGAGAAATAAGTCTGTCACAAGAAGATACTGTGATCCCATTAATATGAGGTACTTTGAGTAGTCAGAATCTTAGACAGGAGGTAGCATGGCGGTTGTCGGGGATCGGAGGAAGGAGGGGATGGAGTATTATTGTTTAACGGATACAGGGTTTCAGTTTCACAAAACGAAAAGAGCTCTGGAAATGGCTGGTAATGACGACAGCCTCTTATGAACATATTTAATACTAATGAACAGTATACTTAAAAATGGATAAATTTTTATAATAAGATAAAATGACAAATGTTATTTTAATGCACATACTAAAACACTCTGATTTGAATTGACTTTTATAACAGAAGTTTTGAGTTTTGTTTTGCTTTACTTCTCTAGGAAATAGCAATAATACCAGTACTGACAGCAGCTCAAGACACTGAAAGATCGTTCCTTGGTCATTTTGGAAATTATTGCTTCCCTGAGTTATGCAAATCTTCCAAAAATTTACCCAATATAAAGAAATCACTTTAATATCATCAACATCCACAGTGTTGCATGTGTCATGAGGCTGTTTTTATCTTAATTCGTTTTCTGTTGTAAGAACGTACCACAATTTCTTTACCTTTTCACTTACCAATGGACATTTGAGTGTTTCTAGATCGATACTATTGTGAATACGTCTGCTATGGCCATTCACGTAGAAGTCTTTGTGCAGATAATATATTTTTTTGTCCCTCTGAGAATCACATCTCCGGAATTTTTATTTTCTGTCTTTTCTATTTTAGCCACTATGGTCTGTGTGAAATGCTATGACTGTGGTAATTTGCATTTCCTGCATAACTAATGATGTTGGCCATCTTTCCATGTGCTTGTTGGCTATTCGCCTGTCTTTCGTCTTAGTCTTTTGGCCATTTTCATTTTAGTCATCTCGTTATCAAGTTTTAAAAATCCTTCTACACATTAGGTACAGTTTTGCAATATTTTTCTTCTAGTTTGTGATTTCTCTTAAAAATATCCTTGAAGAGCTAAAGTTTTTAATATCAGTGAAGGTTAATTTATCTATTTCTTTAATGGTTAGTGGTTCCTCTTCCCCATTTCTCCCATCCTACTAGACTTCACACTCTAGCAATCATTTTCCTGTTTTTTCTTTCTAAAACATTTATAGTTTTATCTTTTCAAATGGATCAGTGTATTCTGATTTGAATTTTTACACTTTAATTTGTGTTCTCAAACAGTTTTTGGCTTGTTAGTTAACATCCTAATTAAATGTTAACTCATTTTATATTCACTAGTTCTCTTTCCTTTAGCAGTACTGTCTACCAAAGCACTGATTGTACAGTCTACCTCAACATGTGATTTCATGTAATTTTATGTACCTTATATACTGTAGTCTCTGCAAAACCAGAGCCACATGTTTATAATTCTTCTTTTTTACCCAGTTTAGGATTATGATCATTATATATTATTAAATGCAATAAAGTATAAAAAGTCCTAGCTCAGTATTTAGACCTTTTCTTTCTTTTTCTTTTTTTTCGTTGTTCCATTACAGTTGTCCCCCCGTTACATTTTCCCCCCATTACTCTTCCCTACCCTATCTACCCCTCCCCTTCCACGTTCAGTTTTCCACCCTCATTGTCTTTGTCCATGGGTCCTTTATTCATGCTCATTGACTTGACCCTTTCCCTTTTTTCCTCTATTATCTTCCCCCTCCCCTCTGATCACTGTCAATTTGTTCTTTATTTCCATGTTTCTGGTTCTATCTTGCTTGTTTGTTTTGTAGATTAGATTCCACTTACAGGTAAGATCATATGGTATTTGTCTTTCACCACCTGGCTTATTTCACTTAACATACTACTTTCCAGTTCCATCTATGCTGTCACGAAGGGTAGAGTTCCTTCTTTTTATCTGCTGCGTAGTATTCCATTGTGTAATTGTACCACAGTTTTTGGATCCACTCATTTACTGATGGGGACTTAAGCTGTTTCCAGCACTTCACTATTGTAAATTGTGCTGCTATGAACATTGGGGTACACAGGTTCTTTTGAATTGGTGTTTCAGGGTTCCAGTGTATAATCCCAGCAGTGGAATTGCTGGGTGAAAAGTAGGCCTTCTCTATATGTTGAAAAAATGTTAAAAGAATGTTGATTCTTACTTGGAAAAATATTTCTAATACTCAGTTGTTAAAACTCCTTGAAACTTTATTTAAATTTATGTGATTTTAGTATTTTTGTTCTAATATCCCCAAGCCCTGTCTACAAATGGCAAGTTTATTAAATTGTCATTTATTTACATTAATTATATACAGTGTATATATAGTATATTTCAAGTCCTGTGACTGAAAGTTCAGCATAAATAAGAAATGAATTTTGACTCCGTGGCTAATAGAATTTATTAATAATAGTCATAAGAGTTTTCTGTTAAGGGCTTTTCACAGGTTGTGCTTGAACCTAACTTACTATAATAAACTTAAAATCACACAAATATTATAGGGAAACTCCTTTCTCCAATCATCTTAGACATTGTACACATATTTAGATTGTTTAATTGTTAATGATAAGTCATTATGAAGTTAATGTTTTGATAATAGATTGGTCAGATTTAATGAGCTTCTTGATCATTATGATGAATAAACCTAAAACAGACCTGTAGAAAATACTGGTACTCATATACTGCTGCAGCTATGCTGTTACTACAGATATCTGTTAGGCACATGCCACGTACTATACAAATTCTGTCCTTGAATCCTCACCACAACCCTCACCTCTGTTTTCACAAGGTCACACAGCTAGTAAGTGGCAGGGCCAGTCATGTTCGAACTTGGTCTCGCTGATCCCACCATCCTCACTGCTAGGTGATACAGTTTCCCTAATCATCACAAAGTCTTGCAAGATAAGTTTGATGCCAGTTGCAAAGATGATTAAAACGAAGTGATTCTCTAAAGGCATACATCTCTTACACGTAAATCTAGCATCAAACTCAGTTCTGTTTAACTCCTTCTCTGTCACACTACATCCTTAGGTGTCTTGAATTATTAACTACCTGTGATGGCTGTAACTTTCCATTAGAAAGAAACATTCTAGGCCAGCTTTGCTATTATTCAGCATTTTTAAGGAGAAAAAATGTCATTGCAAATCTTTGGCAACTTAGTCCATGTGAACGATTAAGCAAAGAGTTATATTCTAGATAAGGAAGGAAAAAAAGATGGGAGCCTATTTCCTTATGTGTAATTGCAAGCAAAGAAAAACACTTACATATGTAATATTTATGTATTCCAAAGGGACCTATGCAAAAAAGGGGGGAAGAAAAATTTTTCAAAAGTCATTTTAGTGGTGATCATTTTTATTACTTAGTGAAGAGACTCCACACCGACTGTGAATGGTTTTGATAGACGTTCCTCTAGCCTCTCTGTAAGGGCCCAGCAGTGAGACTATCAAATGACCTTAAGTCATCCTCTCTTCCACCGATTACATAATGATTGAAGTGATAAATGGATTTCTGAATATTAATATTTAAATTTTGGTACTTTATAGATATATTTATCTATCTAAATATCTGGAAGAGATATACAGTAATATCTCAGTACTTGTTGGCTTCAGAACTTGTCAAACCCTGTACTTGTTGTATTTTGATGGGGAAAACAATGTTTCAGCACCCCACACTTGCTGTGGGCTCAACGCACTTGCTGGAACTTGCATGAGCCACGACACCGACCCGTGAGAGAAAATGCTGCATCACCCATCGCTGGCTCGGTGCTCATTGGTTTCGGTGCTCATCACAAGTTCCAGATCGGCTACTGACAAGGACCAAGGCACCACCGTAGTTTACATTTTTGCTTTTGAAAACTCCCAGGAAGACACTACCTTGAAGTGGAAATAGGAAGACGTAAGGTCAGACTTCGATGATTGCCGCTTCCCTAGACAATTTTGCCTTGTTATCATACAGCAGTCTTCTGACGCGAACATCAGCTGAGCTATAAAAAACAAATAAATTAATTCTTTGCTCTTTGAACATGACACCTGACCATATATTTGTCTTCATGTCAAAATATTTAGGTAAAAATACAAGCCTTAATAGTTCGCATAAACCAATCATGATATAAATAGGGAATAAACCTGTTAGTAGCTCTGACAGACTGGCGAGGAAGACCACAACGCTCAGGCTAAGGAAGGAGACTAAGAACTGGAAGCAGAACGTATGCAAAGTTGATCAAAGACATATGAACATACAGAACCAAGGAACTGAGTTTATTTAATAAAACCTTGCATAGTGATCTCTGTGCGCCGGGTGCAGTCCTAAGAGCTTTTCATACATTAACTCATTTAGTCCTCATAATAACCCTGCGTGGTTGATGCTCTCATTATCTTCATTTTACAGAGAAGGAAAATAAGGGACGAAATATTCAGTTGAATGGCAAGATTTAGACCTAAGCAGTCCCCCTTCAATTACCATACTTTTAACCACTGCGCAATGTTACTTACTCAGTGGTAGCAGTAAAATAGGGTCACAATGAAGAAACAGACTGTATACATAGTAACGTTCATCAGATTCAGAGACAGAAGGAGCCTGGGCTTTTGGAGGCAGATAGACCCAATTAGTTATATGGTCTTAATCAAGTCTTGACTTGCTCAGCCT
Organism: Carollia perspicillata; assembly: GCA_004027735.1. Lineage (NCBI taxonomy): Eukaryota > Metazoa > Chordata > Mammalia > Chiroptera > Phyllostomidae > Carollia > Carollia perspicillata. The sequence continues at coordinate 47,054 of PVKM010001166.1, forward strand.
CAGCTTTTTCATCTGTAAAAATGGGGCAAAGAATATCCAATTGAGAGGATTATCAGTAACAAGTGCTGACACAGCCTGGCACATAGTAGGCACTCAATCGTCATTTATGCTAACAATCGTCATTTTCACTATTATTACTTGAACAAGCCTCCAAAATCAAGAATTTGTACCAAGATCAGGCTACAAAAAAACAGAGTGACCAAGCCCATCAAAGCAATAGAAATCTTCAGCTTTCTGCCTCTTTTTATGAAAAACACAGGCCTTCTCGGGTTAGGTATGAGACAGACTAGGAGGCATGGATGACTTCCAGCGGCCATGTAGAGCTTCGTAACAGCTTACACCTGGTTGCTTGTACGATGACTCTTTTTAATCTCACACAATCACCTCCTCTCCACTGTAGGCAGGGCCATCCCTGCAGACTCTAAGTCAGGGTCTGAATGGTGAGCGATTGTCTTAGGTGACTTAGCCTATTCACTCAGCAGGTATTTACTGCAGGTTCTGCTCCTGGCTCCCATGGGAATATGGTCGTCAACAAGACAAGCGGAGTCTCTCCGTGGAGCTTTTTCCGCAGTGTAAAGATAGCTTGGATGGAGAAAATTAGTATATATAGGTATCTGCACACTCGAGCTTAGAATTTGATAGCGCAGTGGTTTCTAGCAGAAAATAGAAATGTAGTTCGATATTCTCAGAACTTTTGTCATATAGTTAAACACCCATACATAATAGAATTGTGATACTTTCATTTGAATATGTTATATAAAGTAACACTAGATTGAAAGTTAAATGAAATAGCTATATTTCTTAGACTGGTAAAACAGCCCATCAGCATTCTTACTTTAGTTATTAGCATCCTGTCAGACTTGTACAGTAATGATTAGTTGCCCTTTATTGTACTTTTGGCACGCTTCCCATGTTTCATTTTATTGTAGGAAAGGAACACATAGTTAAGAAAATTGCAAAGAGGATAAAAAGTTAAAATAGGGAAAGTAATGACATAGATTCAAAACTGATTAACTTATTGTTACAAGAATTTCGCAAGTGGAATGCAAAAGAATTATTTTTAAATTTACACTTGAAATCTTTTGTGTTCTGCCTCACAACTTTGAACTTGAAACTTTTTATTTTCTTTGGGTTGAAGATTATCCCCATAACAGCGAAGGAAAAAATAACAAGCATATGTTGAAACAAATGTACAAAAATTAATTCTAAATATCTGCTAAGAAAGAAAACATCAACATTATTCATCAGATATATATGTCTTAAAAATATATATAACCCTAAACAATGTTCTCTGTAGAGTCGTAGTATTATTCATATTATCTCATTCTAGGATATAGTATTAGTATCTGCCCAAAGGCTTTGTATTAAAAATGTGTGTGGAAGTGGCTAAGTTAAACACAGACTTTGTTACATGCTGAACCGTGTAGTTCAGTGTCGTTTGAAGGAGCAGAACCGTGGACGGCTCCCCTATATTCCAGCATTGCCCAGTTCCCAGATCCCTGCTGTGTAGTTGTTCCACTCGCCAAGAAGCCTGTTAAAGAGCCCCCAAGAGCATGTGTACAGCCCTCCATGTTAATAGTTAATTGGTGAGGATGGCAAGATGAGAGGACAGCCGAACATGTGGTCTCTCAGACTCCAGCAGTAGACAGACCTTGAGTTATAATAACAGCAGCTGCTCACATTCTCACAACTCAACTGTTCAAAACTCCGTTGTCAAGCGAAGGTTGTCGTGGATTGGGGGAGGTGGGGAGGAAAGGTTACTTCTAAGGCAAATAACTACAACCTTGCTTGGAACTCTTACTGCATATTATCTTATGTGTGAGAATATTATTGCAACTTTTTAAAACTTAAATATAAATTTCTGTATTAAAGGTTGTGATATTTCATTCTGTTGCTTTTTCCCCATTTGCCTTTAGAAACAGAAATGTTTGTGTACCTTTCGAAACTTCTTAAAATCTTTTTCACTTTTCAGTTGCAGTTGATATACAAGACTATGTTAGTTTCAGATGTACAACACAGTGATTAGACATTTATATAATTTACAGAGCGGTAGAGGGTATTATGCTAAGTGAAATAAGTCAGACAGAGAAAGACAAAAATACCTTCAAAAGTTTTTAATGAGATTTTTTATGGAGTGATAACTTTGAAGCAGTTACAATAGGGTACTGTTTGATATCCATACCTAGCAAGATATTAAACTATTTATTTGATCTTATAAATAAACAGGAACTAGCTTATTATTAGTAAAATTTGTCATCCACCTCCAAATTTTAGAACCATTTCGTACCTTTTAAATTAATTTTATTTTTTAATTCACAATGACCATGTGTGCTTGTGGGGGGGAATGATAACTAATAACATTTATTCCTTTTGGAAATAAAAACTTAGTTTTATGCCTTATTGTGATTTTTATTGGCAAGGTAATAGGGAAATACATTTCCCTTTACTTATGCATTTTGTTTACGCAATCTGTGACAGGTTGTTCTTGATTTGTATCTTTTACTAGTTAAAAGTACTTTTATCTGCTAATGTCAGAAAATATTGAAGCTCTTAGATTAGGGTTAAAACAGGGAACGCTTTTTAAAATACTTTTCTCATAGTTTTCCTTGAATTAAGAATATTTGTTTCTTTTCATTACTATTTGTTGTATCTAATCTATTCTAATTTTCATAATCTATACTTTTAAGAAATTTTAAACATAATCTATTGAATTTATCCTTAACTATAATAATACAGGACTGAAACCTTCTTTGACATTATTGATAATAAAGTATGAAATAACCTTTTCTCATTGTAGGATAATTGGAAGTGTTGTCAGCATTTAATGTATTTGCTTACAGAACATTACTTGGTAAACTATTTAAACTTTCTTTTATTCAGAACAGATTTTAGGTTTTAAACTGGACTTTACCATATTTTTATTGGTCATATTGGCACTTGGTCAGTTAATAGCCTTAGTAAGTTTTTATCATATAACCAATGTTTTTCAGTGATTTGTTCTGTGGAATCTTTTCCTCCAGCTGTCTCAGTGAAGAAAACTTACCAGCACATTAGCTTATACTTTGGAAAATTCCTTTTCTAAAGAAAAGAGGAAGAAAATGCCTTGTTAAAACGCCTCTTGAAAATGGAATAAGGTTTTATTTAATGTGTTATTTTAATTTATATACAGTTTTCTCAAATTAGTCTTCTACAATATTAATGTGTTATGGGTGTGAACCCCCTGAAGTGTACGATAGAGTATGTTTCAGCACAGAGACATTCAGAACGAACCTTTCACATCCGTGAACTTTTGTGTTCATGCTGAGCGTCTGAGCAGCCAAACCCTAAGTCAGGCAATGGGGAACTAACCACTCATACGGAATTATGAAACGTGGACGGCAGCAGTAGCCTTGTGAATTTCTCTCAGTGTGAAATCTTTTATTCTTAAAATGAGAACTAAGAATGATTGCATGGTGAAGGGACAACAGACTTTTATGAGTTCATAGCTGTAAAGTTTTAGAAAATCTTTTTAATTGTTGATGTGAGTGTCATTAGAGGAAAGCATAACGCCACTTCTGTTGTATAACTCGATCTATTTAAATGGTATTTCTAAATGCACGTTAGTGATGAGAATATTTAAGGATAAAAATTACAGATTTAAGGATAAAATTAGATATTCTGGCTGTCAGGTTTTCATGAATTCCTTTTTTAAATAAAGATATTCTCAGCTAGAATCTGTCTTCAATTTTTATTTCTGTCTTTAATTTTTATAGCTCTTCTCAAATACTCTGAAATTGATTGTAAGAAATTGATGTTTAAAATCTTAAAAGAAGCAATTTTTTAAAATGAATCATATTAAAATCATTTTAATTTTACACACCATGTTTGTCAAATTCCAGTTTTTGAAAATTTAGTAGCTTCACGAGTCTGATGAATGGTAAACAGAAAAAAATAGAACCCTGCTTGAACTCTGCTACTGTAGGCTTGGAATCTATGACTTCTGTAACTCCAGTTTTTACTCTCTTTCATCTTATGCATGCTGCTATCTGATTAATCTTTTAAAACTAATCTGAGCTGGTATGCATTATACATATGTATTTAATTTACTTGCTCTGTCAAGAATGCTTGAAACTTTTTATATAAACTCCAAATTATATATGTTTCAGTCTATATAGAGCATTAGTAATAGTGTGTGTATCATTCTACCTTCCTGTAAATATGCATATTAAATAAAAGGATATTTTAAATTGTCGATATTATAAATGTGCATCTTTAAAAGAAAAATTACCATTTAGAAACCTTTTGTTATACTTAACCTAACGAAAGCATATTCAGCAAGCCATAAAAATAATTTTTGTTTTAAATGATTTTGTGCTGTCTCTGAAATAATTCTTTGGTGTTAGAGTTCACATCGCAATTCACACTGTAGCTCTTTGTAGTGGTGGCGGTTGTTAATGTTCTCTTTAGAGCCAAAACTTTCAAATGTATCAGTGGTAGAAATATGGAAATGTCTCATCACAGTATGGAGATTGAGTCATCTGTTCGGGCATATGGACTCTTTGGCTGCTGGACGGCACAGTCTTTATAATGCCCAGTGTCCAGGCATGGGCACAACTGTTCTGGGAGCAGAGGTGGGGTGGGACCTCTGTGTTCAGCCCACTGGAACATGGTAGAAGAAGAAAGGGGGAAGGATCTTTAACATTTTCATTACAGGCTATCCTCTACGCCATCACCTTTCATGTAGAAAAGAAATGCCACTTTGTTTTATTTTGCATTTATTTTCCAAATAATATTACTAAGCCTTTTGTCTTTGGTGTGACAATCTATCAAAAATGCCTACAAGAAAATGTAAGCTTTGAGTGGTTTCTATTTATATACTTGGATGCATACTTTCCCTTAAACAAAGATTACTGTCTTCAAAAAAGAATGAGACACGACATACTTGCAACTAATTATAATTTAAAGTTAAGCACCAGGTCATATGTTATATTCCTAACGTTATGTTTTAGCCCTTTGCTATTAATTACACTCTTATTACTACATAAAGAGTTCCCACTTCTTTAGTAATGTTTTTGCACTGTACGTAGTTAATCTTTAATGTTGGGGAGGACAGGAAAGAGATTAAATTAGCCTTGTAGCCTCTTTCTCTTCTAGGCTGATGATGGAAAATAAAAGCTCTTAGCCACAAAATGTAACACTTAGAATTAATATTTAATTAGACTAGCAAATCGTACACTGTGGCTGAAAGCTTCCAGAGAGTTGTTAGTGCCACAATTGACCTACAGGTTTAATAATAACTCACTTCTAGAAGCAAGTGCCAGGTCAGCAGAGTAGAGCCACTGTAAGAAAGTCCTGAGAGATTAAAATCAGCAAACCAAATGGCAGGCAGGGATTCCTGGGATGGAGCCTTCTGGAAGGCTGGGAGCTGGAAGAGCTCGTCAGCCAGGATTCAGATGAGAACAGTGGGTGAAAAAGCTGATCCCTCCTGTTCTGGGAGCGTCTGGTTGTAGTCCAAAATCTTAGAACAGATTTTTACTAAATGTTTTTGCTGCAGCTATTAACTTACATCGAAAATTGAATATCAAATAATCTTTCTGTAAAATCTAACAAATTTTTGTGTAAATGTCTGTTCTTAATTTCTTACATATCAGGACATAATTTCTATAAACTCAGATCATTAGATTATCAGATAGGTTTGGCGCTGTACATCTATGCTCTTTTGCTGTGACATGCTGTTTCCTTGTTCCCTGTATAGTTGATTTATATGGTTCATTTCTATATTATTTCATTATGGGGAATTGTGCAGAGCCTGAGAAGGAGAATGTGAAGTCTTTAGCCCAAGAATATTTTTACTTCAAGCAAGTATATCTACATATATATATATATTGAAAAAAACAATTCAAAGGTATTTTTTAATTTTTAAAGGCCTTATATAGGCATTGCTACATTTGCTTATTTTTTATAATGCAATTAAATCACAAGATAAAGAATTGGACCTCCTGGTGAAACATTGGATCCTTGTATTTCTGACAAGTAATCTAGTGAAAAATTGGATGCCATGAGTTTGAAAATGTGCAAACACAGAGCAACCAACTGAAGAAGGAGCACCTTACCTAATTTATCGGTTCTATCATAAATGATGAAAGAAAAGTGAGTCATTCATTTAAAAGTCCAGCAGGTGAGAGCCTCACCAGCAGAGGGAGCAATCCTGTCTTCCTCCTGGTTCCCGTCATTTTCCCACCTGCCTCAGCTTTTTCCCAGCCAGTTTCCCATCTGGACCTGGCTCTGTCAGCCTGCTCCTGATGACAGGCTATAATTTTATACTCAATATGGGATTATTCTAAGCTGATTTTAAACTTTAGTATCTTTAACCTACCACTGCATCACAAGCATCAGCTGGATGCTCTGTTTGATATTTGGACATTGCAATTGTTTTCCCAGTCAGGGTGTATGTGAGGTTCTGGGCATCTGTGAATTGCATTTTAAAGATTTCAACAGTAAAGTAATGAGCAACAAATTCCTGACTTAGGAAGTTACCTATAAAACATTTTTAAGCAAAAAATACAGGCAAATTTTTATATGAATAGTTTCTATAATATGAAACTAGATGATGTATAGTTTATGAAAAATGCCTATAATTAATTTTGAATATCATACCATTATTCTGTTTAGCCCATTCATTACAGTATTTGGTTCACTCCATTTTATAACAGTTTTCAGAATATGTAGGATTTTGAAAAATGTTTTATAAAATAAAACTGAAAAATAAAACTAATGTAAATAAAAGTTCTGCAAAGTACATAGTATTTGAGTCCAGTGTAAATGTAAATAGCATTTCTGAAAGTGTACTTTAAAAAATGCTTCAATTTTAAAGCAACAACATTTTAATACCAAAATTTACAATATCAAGTATTTGATCAAATAGAAAACTCCAAAAGATGTGGCTCCATTGCTTAATCCTAGCAAAATTTGACAAATCAGCAATTTCTTTCTTCCTTGAGGTTATGTATATTCGCCTGGTTCCTTTATAGATATGTTTTAACCTTTAGAAAATGGAACCAAAATGTGTTTGTTTTATGATTTCCCCACATGCATATCAGTTACAAAAGTTCTTTTGTATTTTAAAATTGTGTGTAACTTTGAATAAGTCCTGCATTAAATGTGGAAAGATTTAATCCAATATATCCCTTAAGGTATTAATATTATTATAAATACTTATTAGTATAATTTTACTTGATAAAATGATATTCTTTCTTAAGCTCCAAATATTTTAAGAGCATTATTTTCCCCACTATCAATTTTTTTTAATTTTTATTTATTGATTTTTAGAGAGAGATAAAGTGGAGGATAGAGAGCAGGAAATACCGATTTGTTGTTACACTTCTTTATGCATTCATTGGTTGATTCTTATATGTGCTCTGACCAGAGATTAAACTTGCAACCTTGGAATATCAGGACAACACTCTAACCAGCTGAGCTACCTGGCCAGGGCTCATTTTCTTTTTAAATAAAATAAAAATCTAATCCACAAAAGTAAGTGACGACTCTGGGGGACAAAGGGAAAAGTTTGTAAAAAATTACAAACAGTATGAATAATTTTATTATTTCGTAGTTCAATTTCTGTAGGATGAAGAATTGAATAATTATGGGAAAACAAAGCTTCATTAAAAATCTCTAGATCTGTCCTTTTACCCAAGTTTATTTCTTTGATCTCATGACAAGAAATATCATCCGTTTTAGAGTGACATGTCTCTATGCATGTAATTTTTCAGAAAATATTATTGTAACTTGAGTTGTTGAGTACACAACAACCTAAATATTTCTTTAGCAACCTAAAGCAACCTAAATATTTCTTTAACTTTTCAACATTAAATTAATTATTCTTTTGTGCTCTGTCATCCCAAATCGAATGGTGTGCCATACTCAAATTGGGGCTTTACCCTTCATGCTGTGTTTGCTGTCTTATTCGAGACATTACATAAATGCTTTAAGTCAGTTGGTTTATTCCTTTTAAGCTCCTTGATAATTAAGCGATGGTTAACTAATTTTGATTCTCTTGTTAATTTTTTTCTAGGAAGTTTATTTTGTATTGGTGCATATATATATATCTTTTATATTGTTGAGATAATTAGGTCCAGAAAGTTCAAAGTTCAAGGTATTCTGACTGTTACTTGGTTACTCTAAATAGGTAGCTGAACTATTCCTATTTAAAAATGGAGGGAGCTTTATATAGAAGTAGTTGAATTTTTATCTCTTAACAAAGTTTATAGTTTTGGCTTTGTGAGCTTTGATTTGGAAGGGAGCATTAAATTAACCTTCCTTTATTTAAAATCCATTAATGGATTTGGTATGTCCTAGTAAAAAGTGGCTACCATTCTATAAAAGCAAAGAGGAAACATTCTGTAACAGCAAACATGGAAAAAATTTAAAAATCAAGTTTTTGTGAAACTGGAATATGAAAGTAGCCAACTGGACAATCTGATCCGCCTTTCACTGGCAACACCATTTGATATAATTTAAACTTTAAATAATTAATTAAGAAATTACACTGCAACAGAATGTTATAAGAGCCTTTTATGTAACTTAATACAATGCTATTTGAGGCTGCCAGCAAACTCTTAAAACTCCTGGACACGGGCTCTCTTCTCTCCTGGCTTCCCTCCTAGTCATGTCTTGGCTGCTGTCCAGAGCTGACAACTCTCACCCAGGAGTGAAGGGAGATTTGTCAGTATAAGAAGGATTTTTGAGCCACCCTAGATTTTCACATCCAGATGGGCAAGGAGGAGGGATGGCAGTATAATTGTATATACGTGGGTGATGTCATTATGCCATCCATGGAGCATAATCATTAACTTACTCATACTGGTGAGTCCCAAATGTCCTTAATTCAAATGCTTCTTATTGGGAACAATAATGTAATGACTTCAAAATTTTTTAAAAATTATGTTCGCATTTATGCCTAAGTAATTGATGAACATAGCTTTACTTCTCCATTTTGAACTACATATACCATAGGCCAGAGGTTTTGTGTCTTAGCTGCTACATAAATACACTTAGAGTCTGTTAGGATGAGAATGTGGAAGGTCTAGTATCAGGGCCTCTGCTCAGATCGCGATGCTAAGCTTTCCGAATACTGCAGGTTATATTACAACAATTTACTGTCCAATTTATTCTGTTCCTCCCAAGTGCGTTGTAATTACTATGCTTTTAAGGATTATTTTTACCATCATTAATTTTAGATTCTCTCAAGTAAATTCACCTACCTTTATCAAAAAGACCATTTAGTATTAATATTATATATAATTTGAAAACTGTTTGACAGGAGTGGTTTGAAGGTTGATTATGTCAGTAGAACTTACGAATCTTGGAAGTACAGCAGCAATCTGTAACCTACTTTAACTTTTTAAAAAAATATGTACATTTACATCAGTATCTTTTATGCTTTTACAAATAATTGGAAGACTACATGAGTCTTTAATTAAAATAAAGTCAGAAACTTTGATGTCATGTTATTTCCAGTGCTTTTTACCCTATAGACATTTTCAGATATCTTTACAACTTTCACAATTAATTGGTTTGCCACATTTCATAAACTGTTTGCCAAAACTGCTCTGCAGAAAGGAGTAAGGTCACTGTTAAATATAACTTATTTTCTGTTAATAGTATGGTTAAAAGTTTATTCTCGTGCTAATACTTCATGAAAACTTTTAAAATAGAATTGCGTTTGTAGTTAATAACTATGATATTAACCTGTGGATCTTAAAAATATGGCATGAAATATACATTTGAGTTTTGAAATTTGAAATCTATATTTTTATACATATCTTTTATATTTGGAATTCATTAGTTTTCCTCTGCAAAGTGGAAATACTATTTTTAATCTCCCACAAACTACCTTATTAAAATCCCTATAATGTTGACAAATATTACCAGGTGTTAAATGGGTTACCAATAAATTTTAAGATTAAATTAAAGAAGGAAACCCTCTTTGAATTAAACAGATGTCAGGCTGACCATTAAATACACAGGACTTTGCTTATCTCCTGCTAGCATGGAAGACTCATCCCATCCTTAAACCTCACAATTTCTATTCTTTGCGTAATTGAGAAAGCCCTACTTCTTATGTCAATGAAATCCTAAATATTTGAATTCTAACAAAAGCTCACTTTTATTATTTTAAATTCAGATATTTAGATACAAAGGCTTAGTCATCTATTTATAGATAAAAGGAAATCTGACCTTTCTTGATTAAGAAACATTGTCAGTAGCCTTTTTTAAAGTGCTTGTTCATCTGAGGGTCCACGAGAGCAGTGCTCGTCCCAGTTGAGTTTATCCCAGAAATGAAATGATAGCAGCCTGCTGGCTGTTATCTAATATTCTTCTTAACAGGAGAACCACATGGCCATTCTTCATCTCCCACTCGTTCTCGTCCTCACAACCAACTGAGCCACACCCCACCCCCACCCCAACATTGTTCAGTACTCAGCACAATGAATCATTTTCAAGTTGACTCATTGTGAACTGTCTCCCAGCTGTTGGAATGTCTGGCAGACATTTTTGTTTGGGTGAAGAATATCTGGCTGAAACCCAACCTGGATGAATTTGATATAATGGTCTTTGGCGAAAGAAACATGGAGAGGACCGTGTTTATGGCCTCTGAAGCCCCTGGTATTCCTGGAGGAGGACCGTCCCCTGTGGCACAGAACTGAAAGTAAAGAATCAATCTGGATTATTTTCTCACCATTGAGTGAAAAATTGCCTCAGAAGAAACAGGCATTTCCACATTATGTGTGCTTTTCTGTACTTGGTGCTCACATGATTGACAGTGTTAAAGACAATGAAGAATACTTATTTTTACTTATTCCTTTTAAGAGCAATAATTCTAAACCTGAAGCATTCTTTATATAACACACATTTCTACTTATGGAGGAGTTGCAAATAGTGTCCTAGGTGTGACGTAGGCAGTCATTTCAGCATGATATTTAATGACAGGGGCTATTATGTATCATGCTGATTCAGGTAACATTGACTCGCCCTCTCTTATTTTTCTTTTTTTTGCAATCTTCATAAGAGGACTTAAAAATCAGTGGGATACAAATAAGCTGAGTAGTCAATCATGTTTCCAGAAAGTGAACAACTTTGATTATATTTGGACTTTTCTCTAACGGGACGTAGATCCGACTAATAAATTTTCTTGACTGTTTTTTATTGTTCATCTTTTTTTTAAAGATTAGTTTTAAACTGGTGGACATTACCAGTATATAAAGCAAGAGTTTCCAAATTATAAAATGTTTACAAACAATAAGTGTTTTCAACTTATCTAGCTCTTAACAGCAACATTTTTTCTAGGATGTTATAGCTTATAAAACAGTTTTCTGATCTATCTATCAGCCTGTCAGATGGAAAGAAATGCTGAATTTCCACTAAATAAAATAATTCAAGGAAACTTATACGATATTTAATAATTGTATTTTATTTATTTTTTTAAAGGAGCCACTTTTTTTAAAAGATTTTATTTATTTATCTTTAGAGGGGGAAGGGAAGGAGAGAGGGAGAGAAATATCAATGTATGGTTGCCTCTCATGTGTCCCCTGCTGGGAACTGGCCTGCAACCCAGGCATGTGCCCTGACTGGGAATCGAACCTCGATCCTCTAGCTCACAGGCCCGTGCTCAATCCACTGAGGTACACCAGCCAGGGCTAATAATTGTATTTTAAAGACATGAAATTCTGGCTATTTTAGTTTTGCTACTTAAAAGGTAACTTTAAAAGCTGTATTGTTTAGCAATACTTTTGGTTCATATCAGGGTGTGTTGGGAAGGAAAGGGTATGCTCCTAGTCTAGTGCTAGTTATCTACCATCTTCTCTTTGCCTTTATTGTTATCCCAGGGCCAAATAGCTGCGTCTGGAAGGAGAAAACGGAAGACTCCAGAGCTAGCCACTTAGCAGCCTCTTAGCTGGACCCTTCTCTGTTTCTAATGTGATAGAGGACCTCAGCTGTTACAGGGCTAGGACCTGGTCCCAGGTGACAGGTGACAGTAGGACCTTGCCTTACACATTTTGCTACAGTGTCTACTGCCCCTGAATCCTGGTGCCTATCAGATTTTACAATGGGCAATGACTAAAGTAATTTGAAAAATAATAGTTTATCAACATAAAGGTAGCCTTGCCCAATAAGACAAGAGAAAAATGATTAATTTATATTTAGTACCAAAACTGAAGTTCTTTAACTTAAAATAGAAACCTACTTGGGCTGGAATTTTCAACAAAGGGCATAGTTTCATTCATTTTTTGGCCTGTGGCAGCTTTAATTTTTAAGTCATTTCTCTCGCTATCTTCATGGTCAGTAAGCTTTATAATTTGTCATTGAGATGACAAAAGGGCACTGTATACCTATTATGTTTTTAAACATAACAGAGTGTTTTTGTTTCCTTGTTTTACAGAATAAAGCCATTATTGCTCGGATTACAAACTTGTCAGATACGGTAATTCATCTGGAGTCATTTGTTGGTTCTGACAGAGAAACCAACCCATTATATAAGGATTATCATGGTAAGCAACACCTTTATACTGAGATGAGCATGTCATGGTTGCTTCTAGGGTACCTGGAAGTATCTAGTCCAGTCATCATACCTATTGTCAAGTAGCATGAGTTTTATTTTATAATATATCCATTAAATGTTTATTACTGAGAAGTCTTTGCATGCTTTGCTGGCAGCTTGTCAGCAAATTACATGAAGACTATAGACTACATTAAGACTGTGGCCTTGATTGGTGCAGCTCAGTGAGTTGGGTGTCATCCTACAGAGCATAAGGCCACCGGTTCGATTCTCAGTCAGGGCATATCCCCAGGTTGGAGACATGCAAGAGGCAACCAATCTATGTTTCTCTCACACATTAGTGTTTCTCTCCCTCTGCTTCTCCCTCCCTTCCCCTCTCTCTAAAAATAAATAAATAAAATCTTAAAAAAAAAAACAAAAACAAAAAGGGAGTCAAACCCTAGTTCTAAGGTATGGCTTACTCAGATGTACATTTTGTTTGTCCCACTGGCCTAAACTTGCCAGTTGTACTTGAAATCAGCTGTACTTACTAGCCATGTTTGAAATAAGTATATTAATTTTAATAATAACAGCTTTGTATAAGAATTTATACTTTACAGAGCTTCGCTGTATGGTAAATAAAAAATAAAATTTATATTGCATTATGGTTTTTTTAAAGATTTTATTTATTTATTTAGAGAGAGGGGAAGGGAGGGAGAAAGAGAGGGAGAGAAACATCAGTGTGTGGTTGCCTCTCACGTGGCCCCCACTGGGGACCTGGCCCTAAACCCAGGCATATGCCCTGACTGGGAATCGAACCAGCAACCCTTTGGTTCACAGCCCGAGCTCAATCCACTGAGCTACAACAGCCAGGGCTGCATTATGTTTTAAAAGTCTTAGTCAATAACATTTTCAGAAAGTGAGCATCTATGATCATATTTGGACTTTTCTCTGTCTACTGTTTTGTTGTTAGTTTGAGTTAAGAACAAATTTTAAAATATCCCCACCAAGGGTGCCCAGCTAGCTCAGTTGGTAGAGCATGAGACTCTTAAAATATCACCACCCTAGTATAAACACAGATCAGTTAATCAGACTTTTTAACTTCCATGTTTTGAAGCTTTTAATAGCATTTTAGTCATTTGGTTGATTTAGGGATTTTTTTAAATAAAGATTCTTACATAGAACTATTGCAATAGGAAAAGTTTAGCAATTATGCATATCATAGATCTAAACCAAATACAGAGTGTGATGAACAATAGATTTTTACCTGTTTACCTATTCTGAGTGAATATTAACTGTTGCTGGTACTGTCGTGGGACCACCGCACTGATGTGGAGACCTGAGGTCCCTCTGCTACGAGGCTGTGATTGCAGGACTAGGGCATTTTCCAGAGTCTACACACACAAAAAAAGATTATACTGTACTCTACATGATGGTTGTCACTGCTTTGAAGTCAGCATACAACCTTTAAAAAATAAAATAGCACCATCTAACAATCAACTATTTTTTTAAAGCCCATAAACTATAAGATGTGAACAAAAAGCTATATAAAATCATTTGCCTTGTGGTCGTCTACTTGTTTAAGTCTGCATCTGGGATATGCCCAGACCCTATATGTAATTCATTTAATATAACATTGTTGTTATGATCGGAAGAGAACTATTAAGATTAAACTATTTCTTTTTTTGTTGAGCTGCAATTGACATGTAATATTGTATGAGCTTTAGGTGTACAACATAGTGATGTTATATACGTATGTGTTGAGAAATGATAACCGCAGTAAATTTAGTTAACATTCACCACCACACATAGTTCCAGTTTTTATTCTTGTGATGAGAACCTTTAAGATCTACTCTCTTAGCGACTTTCAAATGCACAATCAGTAGTGGTACCTGTAGTCACCACGCTGTACATTACATCCTCAGGAATTACTTACTGTGTAAATGGGCAAACTCTTTCTTCAATCTATTATTACTTCTCTTTTCTTTTAAAACAACTCATTAAATATTAATTCAATAAATTATATCTGGGTGTCATTTGTAAGTACTATGACCTTGTGAATTTAGTAAAGTTGTGTTTTATATTTTTTAATTTAATTTGATGTTTTTAGAGATGAGGGAAGTGAGGGAAAAAGAGGGAGAGAAACACCAATGTGTGAGAGAAATACCAATAGGTTGCTTCTCACATGTACCCCAGCTAGGGACTGGCCCACAACCCAGGAATGTGCCCTGACCAGGAATTGAACCGGTGACCTTTCAACACTCAACCGACGGAGCCACACCGAAGGGCTATATTCTAAAAAACTTACTTTAAGACATTTTGAGGGTTAAAGACTATATGACATTTTGTGCTGAAATCTCTGAATTGATAAATAATTTTGCAAAAATCAATAGTTCTGATGAACAGTAAAGTTTCTGTGAATAAGAAGGACCTGATGAATCATTCATTTACTTGGTAAATGCCTCCTGATTTAATAGTTAGCTAAACAAGGACATGCAGGTTAAAATGAAAAGTGTGCAAAGGCAAGTATGGTGCGCTTATTTCTAATACATTTTACTCAGTAGCTCTGCATGAGATATTTTTAATTTGTATCTAAAAACTTGTCTTCCTAATATAATACCTTTTGCATTTTCTAATTAAAAAATAAGCCAGATATTTTATTGAATTATTATTAATGGGGCCAT
Source organism: Carollia perspicillata (assembly GCA_004027735.1). NCBI lineage: Eukaryota > Metazoa > Chordata > Mammalia > Chiroptera > Phyllostomidae > Carollia > Carollia perspicillata. Next base: position 62,255 of record PVKM010001166.1, read on the forward strand.
TTCCGAAGTAAAGCACCTAGCAGTTTACCCATTTAAGCTAAAACGAATACATACATTACTAAGCATTCAAACACATACCAAGCTCTATGCTAGAGAGCAGTTCTATAAATGAGATTTATCTACTTTGTTCACATCTTGGTTTGTCTTCTTCCCCCATGTTTAGGGATCAGTGTCTTTGGGATAGTGATTTTTAAATATGGGCTGAGTCAGGCAGAGAGACGCACTGAGGAGTCTTCATGTCTTCATCTGTGGTAAATGACCCCTAGTTTAGTCAAAAACCGCATTAAGCTGCACAAAAGCCATCCAGTGCCCTTGTCAGAAAAAATTAGCAAGTATTTCTCCTGCAAGAGGCCAGAGTTCATGGTTTACTAGCACTGTTGGAAAGCTTATAGCAGCTACATGAAGGTCTGCCATGCCACAGAAATGATCGTGGGGTGGCATAGGAATTAACGTCTGATCCTGGAGGATGCTCTAAAATGTAGTTTTCTTCAATGGTTTGTTCAAGTCAGTAAGAAGGTACAAGATGAACTACTTTTCACGAGAGCTTCACTGGTTATCAGTAACCCGTAAGCCTTGTTTTGCTGGCTGCTTACTGGTGCATTTAATAAAATAAAGATCACCCAGTGGTGCCGTGGGCAGCATGCAAGGTGATAGCCATATTTGCTTACTGTAAATACAAGAGAAAATCACACACAAACCGGCTGTAGTTTTGACAAGTATTAAGATCCCTCTTTACATCTGTACTTCTGTACCGAAGTGCAATTAGTTTTCCTCGCACAAGGATTTCTGTTTATCTTATTCTGCTTGATTACTTGAGTATAATCACACCATTTGCTTCATTGCTCCTGGTAGTAAGCTCCAGTTTTAAAAGGGGAGGGTGTTTGTGTGTAAATTTACAGGATTCTGCTGTAAGACTCTTTAATTTATGCATCCAATGACAGCGTTTTTGATTTTTTCCCTTTTAATTTCCTTTCCACAAGGTTTGATTCACATACGGCAGATTCCTCGGCTTAATAACTTGATTTATGACGTGTCAGATGTCAAAGACTTAGCTTTCAAGTTAAAAAGGAAGTTATTCACCATTGAGGTAAGAGATAATTTTTGTATTTTGTATTTCAGTTCAGTTTGAGGTAAATAGTATCTGTTAATATGTGTAATGTATATACATATGTATTTACTTAAGTGAAATTCTTAAATGGTTCATGCTAAATGTTTTTAAGTTTTTTTGGTGTAACAAGATAAATTTTTAGACTCCCCTATTTTTTTCTTTTAATAACATCTTTTTTTTACTTTAATAACATCTTGATAGAGATAGCAAAAATGATTTTGTTTTAAGTGTCTATTAACAGTAAGCTCCAAACTTACGTGATGAGTATGAAGTGCATATTTTCAAGGCTTTCAAAGGCATATTTAATTAAATGTTAGTGATCTGTGCTTATTTGTGGATGGAGCTGTGCTTTGTGGATGGAATGTGAATGCTACCCACAGTTGTGTGTGGCTGCCTGAGAAAAGAGGATCCTTATGTGCCTTCCACAGGCAGTTCTTTTACTAGTAGTAAACGCACCTTTCCGTTTCCCGTGCCGAATGAAACAAAGTGCTCTAAGTTACACCAGTGCCTTTAGGTGAATTGTCCAGGAAGCTTCAACTATTTTTGTGACCTTTATGCAAGCAGTAGTGACAGAAAGTGGTAGTACAAAAGATTTATTTCAACTTAATCTTGCTAAAGAGCAAATGAACATAGCACTATTAAGCAATTAGGGTTGATGTATTTATTAAATGCTCAAGAGAGATGGCTTTTGGGTGATGTGATAGTTATCAGTATCGTTGGTGCAATTTTTTTTTTTAACAAAGACATAAAACAGCCAAGCAGCCTTGACAAACCATTTTGTTTAATCTCTTTTCAAATGAAAAGCTCTTAAGCAGGCCACTTGTCTTAACTGCTTGAAACCATAAAAAGAGAGAATTGCCACCAATAAATTAGCATATTTTTAACTTCATCACCAAACGATGGTCAATGTGGCTTGGCACTGCTTTGGTGTTTGGGACTTCACCCTTAAGTGACCACTTTGGCCCTTCTTTGACCCTCTGCCCTCTTGAGCTGGCCACTTGATAACGTAACTTAATGGTTCTCTCTCTTTTTCTCTTTCCCGTCACATTTCCAAGTAGCACTAACCTATAAATCATCGTAAGGGCCCTATCCAGTGACAAATTAATGTGCCCTCCTCCTAATTAATGGTCATCAATGTCCTTAATTATCTAATCCTATTGAGAGCAGTTAATAGTTAATCAGGCAGCCAGTTCTTCTAGCAGGTCATCTCTGCAGGAGCGTTAGAAGTTTCTCATCTGGGGATACTCCCCCAAAAGCCACTTGAAGCCCAAAGAACCAGGGTGTAGAAATACTGGTTCCTGAGCTAATTTGCTTTAGCTCTCAAAGGAAACCATTGAAATGGAACCCAACGCTGTAATTGTTCAAACATTGTTTTCGTTTTTCTGACAGGTTATAGAGAAATTTACCATGGTATATATAGTTATAAAAATAAATGTGAAGTTATAACTGTTGGTGTCATAAAGAGAGCATGCCTTGTCATTTTCTTTTAAGTTCAATTTATATTTTTAATGAAAGATGTGAGTTTTTCTTCCCATGTGACACTTTTCTCCTAAGATGAGCATTTGACAACCAGGTCAAAGGTACCATGCCTATCACCATAAAAACTAAGCAAGGACATTCCTTAGGGAAAACAGAATATTGCACCTAGGGAAAATAGTAGCAGAATAGTATGAATCATGTTTATTCCTTCTCTCTGTCTCTCTCTTTCTCTCTCTCTCTCACATACACACACACATCCGTATGCACACCTGCACATGCACACACCCACTGAATCTTATTTGGGAGTAAGAAGGTAGAAATAAAGGACTTACAGGATTTTAAGTGAGACCTCTCCTCTAAATAACTTTAGGTTCTAATAGTGGTATGTTTTACCATTGAAGCTGATGGGAGATTGTTTATTAACCACAAGAGTTTCTGTTCCATTTCCTCTCTTCTCTCCCTACTGTTCTGAACTAAAAGAACCATTATAATTGGTGACCCTGTTGTTTGGAAGCAATATTTGAAAACAAAACACTAGTAGATATTTTAAGTTAATATTTAATACAATCAAATTCTTTACCTTTTTTGGCTTATAACCTAATCAATAACATGAGTATATATATGCACATATATGTACATACATAAATATATACATATATAAACTTCTTCTATGTAACTTATGCCACAAATTTCAATTTGATGATTAGAAAATATAAAGCATTAAACAAACATAATAAAAGTGCATCTAGGTATGATCATAACAGAATAAAATCATGTGATTCGTGTAAGACTAATGCTTAAATACAGCACCATACACTGTAGGAACACCCATATCTTTACAGATAACAAGTCTTCGGTGATGTAGTCTAGACAATGAAAACAAGAGTACTTTTCATGCTGGGGACAGAATTACCTACCGAGTGACAGTGTTTTAATGTGTACAACAAATAACTGTTTTTTAAAACTCACCTGGTATTTAAAAAAATAATAATAAAATGTACGCTATACTAGTCTGTAAAATCTGAGGCTGTAGTATACCGGGCATTGAATCTTCATCTTACTTTTAGAAGGGAAAAGTGGTTTAGCAGGTAAAGCAGAAATAACTTCTGATTCCGTACAGGTAAGTTTGTTATATGTTGGAAATTACAGTCAATCACATGGTCTAAAAAGGCAGCATGGTCAGGAACAAGGGCCAAAAGAAACAGGCAGACACTCTCATCTCCATTTTTAGGGTACTTTTTCTTTGATTTCTGAAATCATTGCCCTTTTTATATGTGCAAACCGAATATTGTTTTTACTAATGGCCATCAGGGGCCTTTAAAAAATAGAGCAGTTTTACCCAGTAGTCTCTTAACTTCTTTGAATGATTTGGAGAAGGCCAAGAATATTTCCTCCTTCTTGGAATGTGTATCAGTAGTGTCCAGAATCAGGTGGAAGCATTTATCTGGTCACAGCAAATTTTTCTAATATCTAATATTCATCAACTATAAAGCTCTATAAATTCACCCCTCTGCAATAACCCTAGCAGAATCCTGTCTACAGTAAAGACACTAAAATCCTGGCATACGTCCTAGATAAGTAAAAGAGAAGGTTTAAAAAGTTGATTCAATATGACCACAGTTAAACGAAGACTTTCCAATTCTCTGAAAAGTGATAATCCTTGTAAACTGTGCGTGGTGACTCTCTAGCCTATTTGATTATTCACAATATACCACTTAATTGTTTACCTTGCCACAGCCTCCATTCAGCCAAAGCGACCCTTTATATACTAAGCCTTTATTGTATAATAGGTGCTCTGCTGACTTATTTATATTTTCTACATACCAATTAAATATTTTATAAAGATAACTAATTATAATTAACATATACTAATAGACACAACATACAGAAACTATGTCTTTTTCATCTTTGTTGCTATCCCAAAATTAAGAGCAGAGTCATACACTTAGTAGTTATAAAATCTTTGCTGAAATATATGTCATATTGATAAATTGTGGAGTGTTGAAAATAGTTCAGGTACAACTGCAGGTACTGTGTAAGCCCCACTGGTCAAGGGGCCCGTGAACACCGCCGTCTCAGGAAACTGCTGTAAGATGCATCACTTCACTTCCCAGCTGAATCAACCCTTACCTGTATTTTTTTCAATTCCTATCATTTTTATTTATCTAATAGTGGGGATTCCATTAGTCAGTCTTTTATATTTAGTAATTGTGCTGTAATTATAATAAACAAGATTTAAAATGTGATTGCATTTAATTTTATGATATCACAGGGGCAGCATTTTTTTTTATTTAGTAGTGTTTTGCTACTTTGATTTTGTATTGTTCAACTTGATCATATCTTAACATGTGCTAGTAATTGCGTTTTCTAATATAAATGATAATAATATAGTTACAACCTCTATCAAGCAGGGCTTCTGTGTTGGTAGGGGACAGTTTTCCAGATTTAAGATTCAGTGTTTCTGTGTTCGAGTCAGAAAACGTGGTTACTGAAGAACACTGAAATACACAAAAGACATACACCGTTCACTGCAGATTTTCAATATAAGGATAAATAATACTTATGTAGGCTTTAGTTGGTCCAAAAATAGTAGTTATGTTAAAAAAATTAGTCCATCTAAATGGCTCTTGTACACTACTATTGAGAGCTCAGTAAACCTAGTTTACTTAAGGTCATCTTGTCATACTTTGCCTATAACTCAGAATATAGGACCCCAGTATCTCTCCAGTCACAAAGAACTTTCACTCACACAATAATAGGTCAACCAGTATTTACTAAGTAACATAATTTCTGATGTGCTTGCTTAGTGGATTCATTCTTAAGTATTAAGACCAGAATGAGTATATCGATATAAATTAGCTTTCTCATAATACTTCAGTGTACTTGATAGGATTCAGTACAGTTATTTGAATTTGTTACATATTAAAAGAGCATGAACTTTTGCATACTACAAGGGTGTCAGGTCACTATGACCGTGTTGGACAGTCTGGGATGTTGCATGATGACTTTGGTCCTAGGTGTCCTTACTTCCTACATCTTGTCAGCAGCCTTTTCAGTTTTTACATGGCCAGTGGAAAAGTGGCTCCGTTTACTGTATCTAGAGGTAAAGGAAAGAGATAGTTAACTTATTTGTCAATTCACAATTATGTCACTAAAATATAATAATGGAAATGTAATTGTCTGGCTGGGAAGCATTATTAAGTTGTAGCATCAGGGCCCATATAGCCTAAAATATCTTTTCTGATAATGATTCCCTCCCTGAACACTGGTTGGTATTTCAATTCCCAGATATCACTACAGTGAGCAAAGGAAAATCCAAGCAGCATATAGACATCTCTGTATGGATGAAATCATTTGTCACAAATTGATCCAAATTAATTTTCTTTAATAATGGAAATGTTATTTTCTATGTGTTTACATTTACCATATTATCACTCCCATGGTTATACTTTAATTCCCAAATGACAGATATACAGAATCTCCAGAAGTGGGTCTAAGGCTGTGCTCTACATAGTTCACATGTCGTAGTGAGCCTGTCAAAATTGCATACCACCTTAAGGGGAACACAGTTCTGAGACTGTGTCTAATCCTATTTCTTCCCACTTTGGAATCTTAATTAGAAGAGATAAGGAAAAAAAACATCATTTAACTAAATTATTGTCTTGAATCTGTAGCAAAAGGTATAATCCGCAATTGGGCCAATTAGTGAACCCCATAGTTAGCTGTGCTGCAGCGAACAATTTGATTAGATCTGACACCATCCTAGTTCCCACTGTTGTTCTGCCAGGTATGATGGTCAGACTTCAAAGAGCTTGAGGCATCAGCAGGGCAAGGTTTGGAGACCAGCTTAGGTCCGGTTGTTAATCTCTCTGCTAAAACCACAGCAGCTCTCACACAAAACAAGCTTACACGACACAATCATGCGGCATTAAAGTTAGGGTTGAGTCATGACAATTTGCCTTTGATTTTTTGATGACTGACCAAAGATGGCTACATGACTAGACACATGCTAAAAGTATGCTGATTAGGTAAGTTCCCAAAATATTTGAAGTATTTTTTTAACTTCCTATGTAAATGTTGTGAAAACTTACGCCCTTTGATCAAACTTCCAAAGTACTAGTACTGTATTTGGGGGGAAATGAGTGTTTCTTACTAGCAGCCTGAATCCCAAACTTTTCATTTAGCACTTCATAAAATTTGTCTTTACATTAATAATTTTTAAAGGAGAATGTAAAAGGAAATTGTTTCTAAATGGTAAGCTTTATAAAAATCTATTCAGCGCATTGAAAGAAAAAGAAATATTTTTCCCTGAGTCATTGATGTTCACTGACAATTTTTCTGAAATTTCTTTATAATTATGTTCCACTTAAATACTGAGTGAGGACCCTTGCAGGATGTGATTGCATAAGCATCCTTTTCTCTGCATTCTGATTTGTTGGAATACTGCGGTAATAGTGACATGTTTCCATTCCGAGAAAAGCCCAAGGCTGCTTTAGTATTATTCCGAGTGATTGAAGCTGCCATCTTGCTGACTTTCCCTTCGGCAGCATAAGGCCTTTTTGCTTTTGTGTTCATTCCACATTCTTCCTGTGAATTCAGCTGGCAGAGCATTGTTGCTTCGTTTGGGAAGGAAGACAAACTTCATGTTTGGCTATAACATATCTTAAAAGTTTCTGTATGGTCGGTCACCTGTAATACCTAAGATATTAAACTTATAATTCGTTACATCAAGTGAATCCTGTTTTATTCAGGAAATTTAAGGAAAGCATGTATTTCAATAGCAAGATAGTTGCACCAAGCACAAGCACAAGTCAAATATTTAAACAGTCTTTCGAAATAGTCTTCAGTCCTTGAGTCTCTCATGAAGACCCTCTGAGTCTCTTCATGACCCATAAGTCATGAAAACCTGTGTGCAGCAGTCTTACCTTTGAGACCAGGGTGATACCGATTCATCACCATCTAAGAATGTGAAGAGTGGAAGATCTCTTCTCCTTATAAAATTTTGCAGATACATCCCTAGCCATTGTGGCTCAGTTGTTTGGAGAGTTTTCCTGTAACCAAAGGGTTGCAGGTTCGATTCCCAGTCAGGGCACATATCTAGGTTATGGGGTCAGTCCCAATCAGGGCACATATGGGAGGCAACTAATCGATGCTTCTCTCTCATATTGATGTTTGTCTCTCTCCCTCCCTCTTTCTTTAAGAGAAAGGAAGAATGCCCTCAGATGAGAATAAATAAAATGAATAAAATTTTGCAGATACAAAGATTTCTATATGTTGTATGGTATGGCTCCAAGAAAATTATATTGCATAGCCTTGGCCGGATAGTTGCTTAGAACATCACCTCTCTGTGTTTGATCCTGTCAGGGCACATAAAAAAATCAACCAGTGAATGTGTAAATGGAACAGCAAATCGATGTTTCTCTCTCTTTCCCTCTTCTTCCTCTCTCTCTAAATCAATAATTTAAAAAAAATTAAAAAGAAGAAATTACGTTACAGGGGTCCAAGGATTTTCTTACAGCCTATGTAGAACTGCTCTCGCAGAATTCACCCAGCTTATGTGATATTCCCCAAAACATTTCCTCCCACAGTAACTTATTGTTCTGTCCAAGGAAGATATAAAAAAGAAAAAAAGCAAAAGATGATAACAAATCTTGGTTGTCTCACTCAGTTTATCAGCTAGAGTATAAGAATGTGTATTTTACTACTGTATTCTCCAGGGTACATAGAAGAGTAACAAATGCAATATAGAGTGTAAAAAATATGGCACTCACATTTGTGGTATGTGATCTCACATATGTGGCTGATGTAGGTAGCCTTGGGGATACTTTTGTACCCAGAACATCCTTAGGTCCTCCCCAGCATCTTTGCACAGCCGATGTCCAGAGTATCCGTCTCTCCAATCCTTTCATTGCTTTTTTTCTCGTTGGATTGTAGGTTAAGATCTCAATCTCTTTCTTAGAGATGTCTTCCCTGACTAGCCGATCTGAAGTATTCACTCAGTTACCTGCTATCATGCACTGTATTTTCATTCTCAATGTAACACTTACGTATTACTACAGTTGTTTACAGTTGTTGACGGTTGTTTATTTTACCAACCTCACTCAACCTTACATGTCATAACCTTCACGGAAGCAGAGGCATAGTCTGTCTTGTCTGTAGCTAAGTCCTAAGCACATACAGTAGTTATTCCATAAATATTTGTTTTTAAAATACTATTTTTAAAGTAACTCATGTTTACAATAAGGTTATTTAAAAACATGTATTGGTGTCTCATTTGTTCTGGGCCTTGTGTTGGGTGCTTTTACATGCATGACCATGTTTAATTCTTATTTGATTCTCACAGGAACCCTTGCCACAGCATTAGTACACCCATTCTAATGGAAGGAAATAGAAAGAGTCATTTAACCCTCCCAAAGTCAGACAGCTGTGTTTAGAGCCAGGGATAAATCCAGATCTCCTGACTCAGCGTGCAGAACTATACTGGAAAGTTAACACATTCAGGAGCTCTTTTAATTATTATTATTATTATTAAAAATAGAAAACTTTTTTGAGTTTTGACAGGAGACTGGGAATGTTGCAAGTGCTTTGTGGCTGTTACCTCATTGATATTGTAACTACCATGTACCATTAATATCTACATTTTATGAATGAAGAAACTTAAGGTTCAAAGAGACTAAGCAGCCTAACTAACCCAAAATCACAGAGTTGATCACTGACAGACATGACACTTAAATTCAAAAAGCCTGTTCTCCCTAACCACTAACTCCTTACCACACCCCAAGGTGTACTGCCATCTCATGTCAGAAGCCAGAAGGCCTCTGCCCAGATGGATTAAAAAAGACAAACCACAGAAAAAATGTATGTGTGTGTACAAGGTCTATCCAGAAGGTATCCATCCCTGTACTGTGAAAAGAGAGACATTTATTAAAGAAGATACAAGAAACATTGCACGTAGGACAATGACACGTCAGTCCCCTTCAAAGTAGGCACCTTGGGACCTCACACAGTTCTCCCAATCATCATCAGCTGCTCCATTGTATTTTCCTGAATCTCATCAATGGTCTGATACCTCTTCCCTTTCTAAGTTGATTTTAGTTTTGGGGAAAAGCCAAAAGTCACAGGGCAGCAAATCTGGGCTGTAGGGGCTGAGTCACCTGGGTGATTTGATGTTTCACCAAAACACTCTGCATGAGATGTGAGGTAAGAGTGGGTGTATTTTCATCTTGAAGCTGCCAATCACCACTTGCCCATAGCTGCAGCCTTCTGACTCATCTGAATAGTTTCCGAAGAGGAATGTTCAAGTTTAATGCAAAATTTGATGCAGATTCATTGCTGTACTTGCTCGGTCATTTTGAATTCGACAGCCACACAGCACGCATGCTCGCTCAGTGGCATCTACCGCCCCTATGACTAGTACAGTGAAGTCATCATTGTTCACGCATGCACATTCCAGTCTACTCTCCTTGGCTGCTAGGTTATATCAATGTCGTGCAAACTGTTCTCATTATATCAACAATGGCTGGACTTTTCCCGGACAGATGCATGTGTGTATATATGTAAATACACATATTTATATATAAAAATAAGATTTTGTTTATCTATATTTAGAGAGAGGGAAGGGGAGTGAGAAAGAGAAGGAGAGAAACATTGATGTGCAAGAGAAACATTGATCAGTTGTCTCCTTGCCCACAACCCAGCATGTGTTCTGACCAGGAATCAAACCAGCAACCTTTTGGTTTGTAGGACAACACCCAACCTTCTGAGCCACACCAGTCAAGGCCATATAAATTATTTCACATTCAAGTTAAAAGTTCTTTTGTTCTAACAAGTATTTATATTCTGTTTTAGTAAAATACAGTATAAAAATCAGGTTGGATTAATCATCATTTCTCCCTTATATAACAGTTTGCTATGTTTCATACATAAGATAGATATGACTATGTAAGGGTGGAAAAATTGCTTTTTTCTTATTTTTCAGTCTTTTGGTACAGATAGGTATTTTTAATTTAAAAATTAATTTGCCAAAAGTGTAATGCCATTCCTTGAAACACTATCCACTTCTGTAGGATTTCTGGCTTTTTGCTACATAGGCGGGGAAAGTATTCTATACAAAGAAATAGTTCCCTTGTCCTAATCAACTACTTTGATATGCTTCAAAAGTATCCCAAATTTAACTATAGTATATTACTATTGTATGCACATGAATTATACAGTCATATACTTTTGCAAATATTAGTTTACTCATAGTTACTATTTCTATATTATTTCTTATAGTTTTCTAAATTATTTTTATGTATATCATCTTTAGAGCATCAAACATTTTTGTGAGCCAGTTAAGGTGTATACAACTTATAATGAGTCAGCCAAATTCGATTTTTCAAATTTCTAATTTTGCGTCCCCTTTTATGGTAACTAGTTCTAATGAAGATTTGATCCATTGTTATTAAAACCCCCATTTTCTGAGTTCTTTGAATACCATCTACAGGCAGTAAATCTTGATTGCAAAATGCTGCCTTCTTTTATTGATATTACCAAAAAAGTTTCTTATAATTTAGTAATAATAAGAAATTGTGTTCTTTGTTCTAAAAATATGAGATTAAATATAAACTATTCGTTTTTGAAAGTTAGGATTTGGGGATCACAATAAATAACTAAGAAAACTGGGGGTTTAAGGGAAATGCCTTTATCTACAAAACCAGTAAAGCAGTTCTGTTAGTTAAGCAGCAATTAAAATTTTGTCAAAGCTGTTACCGTCCAAACCCCGTGCCACAGCCGACGTTCTGTGGCGGAGCCAGGTCAGGCCCTGTGCACTAGCACAGGGAGGCTCTCTGAGCTGTTTTGTCAGGTGCTGTCAGGTCAGCCCACCACTGATGTAATCACGCTAAACCTTTTCGGCGTGAGCCTTCCAGAAATAAGATACTCAATATGAATGCTTAATGAAATTGAATATTAGGTTTCAGGGTTTTGTAAGACTGTCAAAATATATTGCACTCATTCAGAAATTTCTTAGTTAATCACTTGAAATATTCAACCCTATACTCTATTTAAAATCTGTTTTAAATATTACTTAATATTAGTACACTTGAAAGTATTTGGATATGTTTTGTTAGGTAGATGATTCTTCACCAAACATTTCCAAGTAAAGTTCTAATGGTATAGTTGTGTAGTAAAAGGAGAAAAAGGGTGTCTTTTACTAAAATTAAAATGTACTGTTATAAGGAAGCTTGTTTCAAGAATGAAACAATATTTTTTGTTTCCAAAGGCTAGCATTAAGAACAAAGTTGTATTTTATTAAAGAATTCAATGAAATTTTTATGCATGTCATAAATATTTCTTGTGTGATTAAGAAAACAGTTTATTTTTCTGACCAATATTTAAAAGGTATTACAGTATTATAGTGTAACTTAGTGAAAGTTACACTATATTTACACATTTTGATGGATGGGGGTGCTGTTGCTATTTCTGTTCAATAACCTAAAAAATATTTTACCAACTTACACTGTAGCTATGGTGTAGCATTGAAAAACCTTGTAACAAAAAGCCTCTTGGTGCAATTAAAGGTCACTTGTACATATTGTAATAGGCTACTCATTTACAAGATCTTTGTTAAGGGTCAGTGCTGTAGCATGAAATGGATTGCCCTTATTGAGCCTGTAAATAAATGGGTCAACTTTTGTGATATTCAGTGGGCAGAGGAAAAAGCTAACATAATACTAGTTTATTAATATTTTTACAGACAACTTGCTGAAATGTTGAGTAAAATCCAATGCACTGGCACTGTATTCTTGACATAAATAATTATAGAAAATCATTAGACTATACAACTACAGTTTTTAAGGAGAACTGCTTTTACACACATATTTTTGATTTATTTAGATGTATAACCTGCAGATAACAGGAAAACATAGCACAGTGATAGTATTCAAATGTCTTTTGCCATAAAACTAGCATGCTTCAAAATGACTAAGATGTATATTACTCTGTTTTTCTTTACCAAAGTTCAAAACCTGTAAGGCTAGGTATGAAAATGAATTCCAACTAGATAGTGATTTATTTTAATTATCTTGCATAGCCTTTCCAATGTTCTTAGGGAAAAAATGGTCATGCCAATAGTGTTAGTAATGAATTCAGTCACCTGATTTTTCAATGAAATAGACTTTAGGATAAATATAAAAATAATGACAAGAACTTTATATCTTAAAATAATTATAATACACATAGATTTTACATTACATGTATTTATGAGGTATGTCATTTTTTGTTCTTAAAATAAAATTAGTAAACATATACTAATGAAATAAATTTATGCAACCCTTTCTCGATTCTTTTCTCAGAATTTCTCACACAACTACTACAGAACTCTAATTTCCTTTTTGGTTGCTGTGTACTATCAAAAATAAAAAACATCTAAATTGTAGTCAATGCCAAACCAAATCTTCTGGGTCAAACAAAAATAATTTAACAATGGGTTTGAATTAAGAATCAAATGAATAATGAGACATCACCCTATAGCACTGATTGGTCTATAAAAACAATGCCAGTCATAAAGTAGCCAAGAAAAACCCTGATCCCAGTAATCTCTACTTGTTATTTAGCTCTTAAATATCAACTCTGCACTGGTTTGTTTGCCTTTTTTTAAGAGACTCAGAATTTTGTTTTTATTTAAGACTTTATTTATTTTTATTTTTAGAGAGGGGAAGGGAGGGAGAAAGAGAAGGTGAGAAACATTGCTGTGGGAGAGAAACATCCATCAGTCACCTCTCCTACACCCCCAGCCAGGGACCTGGCCTGCAACCCAGGCAGGCTCCCTGCCAGGGAGTGAAACCAGTGACCTTTCGGCTTGCAGGATGGTGCCCAGCCCATTGAGCCACACCGACCTGTCTGTTTTGTTTGTCTTTGCTGCCATACTTGAGCACAGTGACAATATCATCCTTAAACCTCTTTTATGAAGTATCGAAACTTTGGAAAACTCTGGTTCACAAGCACTTTAGACTTATGTCAATTTTACTGATCATTGTATCTATCTCCTTTTCCTAGTTCAGTGTCTGATCATGCAGGTGCTCAAAAAATAATGAATGAGTGAGTGAACGAATCAATGTCCTTGTGACAGTGCTCAGAACACACTGGAGAGCGTGACCATGAAGATCTCTCTGTTTCAGACGATGCAGAGTAGTCTGACAATGCTAACACAATTGCCATAAGTGGTTACTGTACTTCTAAGGTTTTGAATAACTAAAATAACTTTCAGAAATATTGGCTAATAAGGTGATAAACTATTATTGCTGAAGATAAATCCAACTGTACTTTTCAAAACTACCACATAGGAAATGAGATAGGGTATAATTTTTAGTTAACAAAAGTGATTGATATTCTGTTTGAAGCATAATTTCCTTTTTGTCATTTTGTTGACACTTGAAAATTATTTGGAATGCTTTATCTTCAAGGATTTTATAATAATTTCTACAAATTTGTACAATAAGCCTCCCCTCCCACACCAGAGATAATAAAAACCAATCTTGATTCCCGGGTTTGAAGTACCTACACTTTCTAATCCCCTTTAACCCAGTAATGGCTTGTTAATGTGTCTCGTCTTCTCTGGCCAGTAGAGCTGATTTTATTGCCTGTATGTTTTTCTGGCTTTAAACAGGAAAATATTGTAAAGGTTTGTGAGACTTATGAGTTAGGGATGAAATACTCATGTACAGTGGGATTTGAATGCAACGTTTTGGATATTCAACAGCTCAGCTTTAAACATACCTTAGCAGTAAAGCAGCTAATCTCTGCAAGTAACGGAACCTAGAACTATCATTACTGAAGGGTCCTCCCTTTCACTGGCCTCTTTGTGCACAGGGAGCTGACAGATCCCAACCTAGTTCTTTCGTTCGGCCTCTTAAGAATTCCCTCCTGGGAGACCATTCTAGTTCAAATAGAAATTTAGGGCAGTTTTGTTCAGAAGAAAAGTTTTACAGTAGATAATTTATAACTGAAAGCATTTCTTCACATGTCCTATTGGCTTAATGTGCGATTCAGTCGAGAAACAGAAAGAGTCCACATGAAGATATTTTGGAAATGTGATCTACTCTTCATGGGGCCATATTGGCCATTTCTTTGCTTTAGCATTCAGTTATTGTAACATTCCCATCATTTTATTGGAAAAGTTCTTACACTTTGGTGGGTGTAAATTAGATAAGTAGAAGGCATTATTAAATTAACTAGGCCCTTGAGGCTTTAAAAGATGAGGTTAGCAAACTATGGCCTGTGGGCCAGATCCAGTTCCACTGGTTTTTTTTAAAATAAACTTTTATTGAAACAGAGGCAGGTCTGTTTATTTTTTTCTTAATGCATTATCTATGGCTGCTTTCACTCTACATCACTAAGTTAGGATCTTATGGCACAAGAGGCCAAAATATCTACTATCTGGCCATTTGCAGAGCAAGTTTGCTATGAGGTATACGGACTCTAGAAGGCCGTATACTTGAAAGAAAATTGACTGAGACAATTTTCAGTTGGGGGAAAAGCTTAATATTAAGCGTTACTTAAGTAATAATAAATTCATATAACCATTTTATGTGTAATTTGCTCTTTGAGAATTAATGCAGGTGTGACTCTTGACGAAATACCTAGGTTTCTTAAGAGATTAAAATCAGGAGGGAGTTTAAAGTGCTTCAAAACCAACTTATTACTGTGTGCACCCAGCCCCTCTGTAATTATGGGGAACCCACTTCCTTAGAGGTACCCCCCTTCAGTCTCTACTAACTCCAGTGCTAGAAAATTCTGTCAGATGCTAAAGCAACATCCCACCTCTTAGTACTAAATTTACCTTCTGAAGCCACACAAAAATTGCTCTTTTCTATATAATATCACTGGTTCATAATAAATACCTAATATATGAGAAACAGTTATAATTTATGTTTATGTATACATATTCTTGGTTTTTGTTAGATTTATATTTCTTTTATAAAACACTGTAAATTAAGTTGAACATTTCATTATTGTACATTTATTTAAAATCTTAAGCATAAAGCTTAGATAATTTTTATAACATCCTATAAAGGAATCTTTATACTTAAAAAATATATCAATTAGGAATATTAAATTAATAGTCTTGATTTCTGAAGTAAAAATGCTTTATGAATTATAAGTTCATACAATTTAAATATTAAAATACAGTGTTTTTATTTGTAGCATGTTTGATTTCGCAAATAAGCTTCAAATGATTAAAAGTGATAAAATCAACATTAAGTGTGATTTTTCAAGTTGATTATAATCTGTTTAAGATTATTTTATTGTACAGTAGGTTAAAATGTCACATTAAACTTTTCATGACTGAATAATGAGAGTCATAAAGATATATTTTTGCAAGTATTGATTTTATCAACAGAATTATACCATAAAAGATCAGCTATTTATTATTCATACTACCTGGTATATACAATTGGTAGTCAGATGAAAACAGGAAGTTTAACTGGGCACCTTGGATCAGGAAGTCTTATTGTTTTTCATTTTATTTTTAAAGACTATAGAAATTTCTTAAGTAAGGAAATAAGATCATATTGAATCTTAAAATGCGAATGTGTTTAAAAGTAATTTGGGACCTGGTAAGATAATTTTTAAGCCATGAGATTCTTGAATTGGAATCTGTTAGCATTTTAGTTAGGAAATTTAAACATGAGGACAGTTTTACTCAAAATTGCTTTTATTTATGTTAATGCCTATTATTATTTTTTAAATAATTATATAAATATTTGTGTCCATGGCATTTGAAAATTGTTTTAAAATTGGATGAAACAAAATGTTTTTCCAAAGGTGTTTATAATGTAAACCAGAAAAGATTGTATGAAACCTCACCAAAAGGACTCATCTTGGTGTTTTCAGCCTAATAAAAATGTTGTAAAAATACTTGTAAGCTTGAAAATCACACTAGCTATTCTTGTTTCAGATTCTGTTTAATATATTGTTCCGTATGATTTTATAATAAACAGATTACTCCTTGAACAGGAATTAAGAATAAAGCTGCCAGGAAGGGGTTTTGTTGTCAGAGTAGTTCCCGCCTCATGTTTTGTAAGAGATTTCATGGTCCCATTGTAAAGAGTAGATGATTTAAAACGTGTTCCCAAGATAAACTTTCCCATTGTCATTAATGAGGATGAATAATACTGAGTGACAAGTGCATTAGGAATGACACAGAAAGAGCTGTTAGATTTGTCAGAGTGTATCACTTCAGGCAGTGACACTTGAGGACATTCTTTATGTGGATATTTGGGGTGGGGGGTCTGATTTAAAGGTACCAGAGCTTGGGTTTGCTTATAGAATAATATATTTTACTACTTATAAATATTTTTTTCAGTGTTTAGAAAATATTTGGGAGGTTATTTAGGTTTTCTTTCACCTTTTAACTTTATTCTCATTATATTCTTATTTCTTCCTAAGAAAATTACCAAACTATAACATTGAAATGTTAAAATATTTATTCAAAAACACTGACTTTTTAAGTCTTATTTTTTGGAATAGCCAACCAAAGCAAAGATATTTTAAATTACATAAATTTTTTAAAAACATTTTGCTGTCTTATTCCTATGTATGAGGGAACTCGTGCATTACCTTGAGCATAAATATTTTGAAGTAAGATAATGCATATAATTTATATTGTCTTTGTAAAAATATATTACTTTACAGAAACATTTTAAATATTAATCAAGGAACGATTAATAATGAATGACTTTGCTGGTATTTAAAGCATTTCCAAACTGTAGTATGCCTCTCGATTTCAGTTTCAAATATGCAATTGGTCACTTTTACGCCTTGATTCATCTTTCATGCTGCCAACCAAATTTGGTCTCCGTATCCCTGTTTGACACTAATAACGACTGAGTCCGTGTTCATTTGAGTTCAAGATTTCCCAAGCGACAGTTTGGAGCTAAGATAAACTATCTATCATGATTGCATACCACTAATCTGTCTCACCAAAACCGCCCTATGACTGAAATTATATTTGACAGTTCACCTCTTCTTGATGAGCTAAGGTGAACATAGCTACAGACCATCCCTGGGAGGACATGGCAACTACTCCATATGCTAGGGAGGCCCCTTTTATTTGTGAAACAAGAGGAACTACGCCTGTGGTGGAAGGGGAGATTCCTGCTCGCTCTGTCTCTCCCTCCCTCCCCGCTCCCCCTCTGCCCTCCCTCTCTTCTTCCCTCCCTCCCTCTCTTTCTGCCATTACAAGTTCTGCCTAAAGTTTCACTGTGTGGTTAAAAACCGTAAAGTCATTTAAAAAAATATTTATGCTTTCTAAATTGGTCTCTTATTCATACCATAATTGTCAAATATCAAAGCTTTCCTGTCAATATTTTGACTCTTATCATAATTCACCAGTTCTTGAAACATCTCAGTAAATTTTTATATTACAAACGTTTCTAAGAATTTAATTCTCTCATTTTAACTTAAAAATATTTTCAAAATAAGTTTCAAATTCTTTTTTTAAAATAATTTTAAAAGATTTGAAGAGAACAATAAACTAAACAGTATAGCAGGACATATTTTAATTGCTTAACAAAAATTCCTAATGTAAACTTAATAGTCATTTTTACTATTGCTTTGCAGAATTTAGAGAAAACTGATTAAGAAAATAAAATTGTTAACTGCCTTATATCCTTTTTGTAAAAAGATCTTTCCTTTGGGATTGGAAATTATCAAACATTTTGAGATGATGAATAAAGAGGTGTCAACGGATTTATTGTTACTTCCCTGGCAAGAAGGAAATCTGAAGTAATTTTCAAGAATGTATGTGGAGGGTTTAATGTAAGGCTACTTGTGCGACATGGAGAACCAAGTGAACAACAGATATGATTTGGAAAAGGAGAGATTGAGGTTATTTAAATGAAGCACTTTCAATATTAAAATGGTTTTTCAAAGACCACATACAGAAATTTGTTGTAAAATGTAATCTGTTGTAATCTGTCCTGGATTGTTGAGTTGTAATTCCACCTAAAGATGTGCAGATGAAAACTTTTGCTCATGTTGTTCTGTTGGTTCATCAGAGAAGCACTTAGTGAGTTTTACTCCTGATTGTCCTCTACAGTTCATTATTTCCTGGAAATACTCCTTTTCGTAAGGGCAATATTTTTCTATAAGCTTCTCAATCAGCAATATAATCGCTAATGCATTCTGCACAAAGCTTCTCTAAAGCACCTAATGTCTTTTTTGTAAACTTATATAAGTTAACTTCCTAGAATTGCAGAAATAATTATTTAGTCAGTATAGCAAATGAAACGCTCATTTTTTCTGATGCAATGTAAATTATTTTTAAATGAAATTGTTTCAACTTTTATTATTTTCTACAGTATTTTTATTTCAGCTAATATAATGGTTACTCATGAACCATTTAAAATTTCAGTAAAATCAGCTAAAATAAATATTCTTAAAAAAGTCAAAATAAACTATATGTTTCCACATTTTAATTTTAACTCTGTAATTTCTGCAGTGACCTGAATAACATACTTTGGTGATATGTATTTCTGAAGAAATGGGAATACTATCCAAGTAAATTAATAAACTGCCCAAGTATAATCTTTGTTCTGAAAGCTGTTAGATGGGAAAAAAAAATCTAACTTACACATTGATGCCAGTGATACACAGCCTTAATTTTGTGCTTAAATTTTAACTTAGGCAGTAAAATCTGTGATCCTTGCTTCTTATCAGACCCAGTTAACTCCTCCCATCTAATTATATGATCACTGAATGTACTTTTTTTTATTATATGATGCATTTGCGTATTTTTTAATGGAATTGCTTGCATTTTTACCACAAGTATCTATTTTCTAATCAGAAGAGTTGACATTATATTGTTTTACAGTAAATATTTAAAAATTTAAAAATGGTAATTATTGAATACTTATGATCTAAAAAAGTAATTGCTTCATTTGGAAAGCAGATTTTGTTTATTTTAAATTTAGAAAACCACAGAATTAAAATTTGCTTTGTGTAATACTTAAATAATTATGTTTTTTGTTTTGGGTGTTACTATAACCTTTTCAGTACTTTTTAAAATACGGTTATATATCTAAGCATGGTACACAATGAATCTTATTATAAATGTGACAAGAAAACACAGTAAAATGGCAATGCCTTTTAGTAAATAAAATATATAAACTAATGCTAGAAATGTTTTAATACCATCACATAAGACAAAAGTATTGTGTTCTTTAGACAATTTTTAATAGTGATTGGCATGATTCATTACTTGGTTGTATCAAGAAAAAATAATACTTTCCTACTAAAATAATTCCCTCATCTTTGCTTTCGAAATTGGGATGAAATTTCCTTTGGTGCCATGGGTGGCAGGGTGGGCAGTAAGAGTCTCACAGAGAAAAATGTAAGAAATCCTGTCATTTTTACCTAATCTATGCTGAAACCATTTGTTGTTTCAATATAATGTACGTCATTGTTCAATTAAAGTTTCAAAACCTAGTTATGTGAGAGAAAGATCAACCATAGATTTTTATTATTTCCTTCAATAACTACTTACGAAGGTACTTTCAGGTGAATTTTTAATGTAGTCTTTTTTCCAAAATACGTGTCCTTAAGATCTGGCCTCTGGCTGCATCTCCAATCTCATCTCCTGCCTGAGCTCCAAGCTACAGCCTGACTCCTACGTGCAGACCCTGTCATGTCCCAATCTGTCACTCTTCCAGGTCTTCTAGAAATGCCAAAATACCCTTCACTTTCCTGGAAGAAGTATTCTTGCCAAGTCAGTTGTATGTTTTCTTTAGTTTTCAATGCAGATGTCACTTCCTCTAAAGTTTCTTTCCTCACTTTTCAAGACCAGGTTAGGCAGCCTACCTCTGTGCTCCCAGCGTACCTCGTAAGTTATCTCTGTTACAGCACTTGCAGCACTAGTTTAATTTCCTATTTCCTTGCTGTCTCTCTCTTTCTCCCACTGTAAGCTGGTGGCAGAAACTGTCATGTTCTCATTCACTGACGCATCCACAGAACTTAACACAGGATGCAGTTTACAGTTGTGACTATGTGAAAGTTTATTCTTATATTTTTATTAATTATTATATTCATTTCTGTTGTAACTATACTTTTACAGTTACTTTTCCCCACCCCTGTACAGTAGGTATTCAGTAAATATCTGTTGAATGAAAACCGATAATATGTGGAACTTGGTTAAATATCTGGCATCTCTCTTTTTTTGTCACAAGAACACTACATGGGAGATCCACCCTCTTAACAGAATTTCAGGTGGGTCGTCCATTATTGTTGACTATAGATGCACAGTGGTAACCTGTCTGCAACTTTAATGAGCTCCCCGCGTGGGTCTCAGTTTTCTGCTCTTACAGGAAGAGCACTATTAGTCGGTTCTCAGAGCCCACTCAGGGCACCCCTTTCCCTGCTGCAGTAACCACACCAAACGGTTTAAATTTTCCCTAATTAACAAACTGTTTGTTGTCTTTAAGGCTGGAATACTTTCCCATATCAACTTGGAAATTAAAAAAAAAACTTCAACACCTAACTCTAAATTTTTTTCTTAGCGAACATTTTGCTAGCACCTGCTCCACTCCATTCACCCTTTCCTGCTACTATATTGACTTGTCTAAATCTTCAGCATCCATGAAACTCAACTTTCACATCACAAAGTCTATTACTTAATGCATTAAAACTTTACTAAATAAATTAAATTTAAGTGCATTTTTTTGTTTAGTCTGTGTTATCTTTTATCTCTAGACATGTGGTAGAGATTCACTGTGGACAGCTGTCAGGATCATTAATTAAAGGCAAACCAACTGAGTATTTTAAAATGTACCCTTGAAATAGAGGGGAGGTGCCAAGTTGATATT